>ML103041.1:97890-123944 GCA_003697995.1 Taxidea taxus jeffersonii
TGTGTGTGTGTGTGTGTGTGTGTGTGTGTGTGTGTGTGTGTGTGTGTGTTTACTTAAATTATCACCATTTCATACAGAAGCGTCCTCTTCTCTTGTGAGATTCTTCAGTTGAATATTTTCCCTGAGCAGCCAGGCAAGATCAATGAGATAATTCTTCTTTTCAAGGCTCATTCTTATTACCTACCCTGAATTGTTCCTCTGTACTTTACTGAAAAAATTCTCTCTCTCACTCAAGATTCATTTTCCTTCAAGGTTGGCTTCCTCCACTAACTGTGGCTTTGGACAGGCACTTTCAAGTAGAAAACTTTTAGAGTCACCTCAGTTATGTACAGGAGCAACTGCTTAGGAAATAGAACTTCGGTTTCCTTCAGCTGTTTACAGTCCATCCATTATTTCTTACAAACGGTCTAAATATTTTTGTCTCAAAGAATTCTTTTTCAGATGACAGTTTCAAACTAAATCAATGATGTATAGTATATTCCTTTTTTATATAAGTAAATGCAACTTACTGAATCTAGCAATGAATATTAAGCTTGGGTTTATCTTTTCCTTTTCGTGATCTCTTCCTACGTGGCCATTTTTCAAAAGGAGTCTCGAAATACGATGTTTACAGAGGAGTGAAGCTAGGGCACAAAATATCTTTACTTGAGAATCATGTAGCAGCTAGTGATACAGGAGCATCCTAGAAACCCCTCAAAACTATGCCTACATTTGGAACTACAAGAATGGTATCCTATTAACTCTGTCGCAAAGTAAATATCATATCTATATCAATGAGACACTTTGGGAAAACGCATAAATTCTTTCAGATCACTAGAATAACAAAATATTTCAGGAACTGAATTAATATATTGTTATATACTTATCCTGCTATCCAGACAGAATGTTTTTATCTGTGCTATTGACTGGGGTAGTGGAAGATAGAAGTGGCGGCGGATACTACCCAGTTATTAAGGATTCATAAAGGAAGAACCATCACAATCTGCTTCCAGGCATTAAATTGATATAAGACCCAAAGACTTGCAAATGTTTATCTTTATGTTTTGTTCCTTGTGTACCATTCGCCTTTTATGTCTAAACCCTTTTTTCTCCCCAAAATAATAAAATTATTTTTTAAAAAATAGGAAAGCAGCATAAACACAGTTATGCATTTCTTATTCCAGAAGACTTAAACCATACTTTTTTCTTTTGGCATGGGTCTAAGTGAAAGCAACTTCTTAAAACAGAATCTTCAGGGTCCCTCTTTGTGTAGGAAGATCATTGTTTTCCCCTGTAGCTTTTTTTCTATATAAAGAAAATAATAACCTAGTTTAAATTTAGTACTTTATTTTTCATAAACTTCATCAAATGCAAAGGTTTTGAAAACATTTGCTATACAAATATCATTTGCCCCTATGTTATAGTCCAATGACCTATAGAAACTGCAACATACTGCTTAATAGAGGTTGCAGGATGGGTGGTGTCAGGAGTTTTTAATCAGAAATTTGTGTGATAATCTTATGCCCTTCTGTAGAGGTTCAAATAGGTTTTTGGTTTTTTGTTTTGTTTTTCAAAAAAGCAGATGAATGTATTATTCTATCAACAGTAGTTTTGTTGGCTGTATGACTAGAATAACTGTATTGAATAAGGTTACAGGCAAATAGAATTGGAAAACTACACAGAAGTGCTTTTTTAAACATTTTATAGTTTATTCATATTCTTATAATGAAAATATGCCTGAGGTCAACTTTGAAAGAAAGGTAAACATGGTACCTATATAGCGTTTATTGTCTCAACTCACTGAATTATAATTATAAAATAGTTTTATTTATTTTAGAGTGAAGGGGCTCTGAACTATTTTGGCCCAAACCCTATTTCCATTCCTTATTACATTGTGTATAGATTCTGTGGTAGATTTGGTCATTAAACACTAGTCTCCTGTCTGATTCAAATCTGTGGTGGCCTCACTAGAGCTGTCCATTCTTAAGGCCTTCACATACCCCTCTCTTCTCCCTTCTTGTGACTACGCTCCTCTGGGAGAGGAGACAGGAAGTAGTCAACTGCGTACTTCGCAATCTTATAGCTGCTGTGGATTCTGGTGGATTCTGACCTCATGCTGGCCTTAGTCTTCCCAGCTTTTACAAGTGGCTTCTGCCGATGTAATGGTCTTCAAATATGTCGAATTCTCCTTAAAATTAAATAAATTAAATTTTCCTTGAGTGATATTCATTTTTTAAATGATTTTATTTATTCATGAGAGAGAGAGAGAGAGAAAGCATGATTGGGGGGGGCAGGCAGAGGGAGAAGTAGACTCCCAGCTGAGCAGGGAGCCTAAAGCAGGCTCTAGTCCAGGACCCCAGGATCATGACCTGAGCCACCCAGGCGCCCCTAAATGATCTTTATTTTTAATAAACCTGTAATTATTCTAATATATGTAATTTGTTAAGCCATGGGTTACATAAGTTAAGCCATTCTGACTTGACCATGCCTGCTGAATTTCCATGTAAGCATGATCTTCAAGAAAACTTTGTTGCTACAGAGACTACATTTTTATAGCTTATATTCAAATGCTTTGCTATGTTTTTAAAGACGAGTAGCTACTGCAGAATTTTTGATGTAGTCAGTTGAACATAAGACCATTTTAGAACAATGTGTAGAATGAATAGAACATGAGTAAATGCCATTAAGGTTTTGGGATTTCTTGCTGTGATGTTAATTAGTTTGTTTTGAAGACACAATCTCTTTGTTATGAAACGTCAATTAAGAGTACAATCCTAGTGATGAAGAATTTCAGGTGACATTTCCAGTGTTCACAAGATTAAAAAGAGAGCTTGATTAGTTGCATTTATTTACTTTTTAAAACCAGAATAGCAGCCTATACCATGATGTGGCTTTATAAAATAAAACACCACGTGGCCAAATTACGACTAACGAACATTAAGCTCAAGGACCCCGTACAGACAGAGGAGCCTATGATAACAGTTACTCACCACTACTCTCGGATGAAGGCAATCACAAACCATTTACAAGCTTTGTATCAAATTCTCCTGTGTAACCTATGGCAGGGGCAGGACGTCACAGGTAACAGTGATAATATCTAAGAAGTTCTCTTTGCACAGAGAGTTTCTCTTATGCTGTGATGGTATGAGGAAGTGTGGGCCTGATGCTTTAGATTGATTGGGGTCTTGAACACAAATGGCCCTAAAAGTATTTGTACATAGATCTGTCATGGCAGCCACCGGGAAGCCCAGTGTTGTCCCACCAGCTGCCGTGGCACACAAGTTCTGGATCCCTGGCTCAGAAAGGATGAGCTTGAGAATGCAGGATGAAGAGAACAATAAGAGAATCAAACCAGATATATAGGAGAAGATGTGAAAAAAATGATTGGCCAGAAGATTACTGTCAAAGATGACAGGTAGGAAGGGAAGTATGTTTTGCTTTCTCTTGGTGCAGGGAGCGCTAACAGAATGACAGTTCAGAAATCCTTGTAATGACCTGCCCTTTAGTACAAAGGTCCTTGTAAGTCATGTCTGCCCACCAGCAGAGCTGGCTGGGATCCCGGCTGCAGCACGCACCCACCGGGGGACAAGAGGCAGGAGGCAGGAGCAATTTCAGCCTTCCATGTCCTCTCTGAGGATAGACAGTGAGGACAACAGAGAAAAAGTGCCCAGAGCAGACAACAGAGGCACAGGAAGACAGGATGAAAGGGGAACCAGAAACAAGCCCCATGTGTCTGGGAATCAGGAATAAGGCTGTATCTCTTCCATCGTTTGGAAGTTCTCGGCATTAGTCTCCTTCTGCCTGTTTCTTGATGCAGGAATAACAGAAGTAAAGCAGCAATACACATCCAGTTGGATTGACAGGAATCATTTGTGCTACAACAAGCATATTCAAGCGTCTCGAGCTCTGGGCTCCCTCAGAGGGTGGGCTTTGGGGAGAATTTTCCCCTTTACTACAGAAACCAGACAAAATATTTCACATTCAGATAAAAGATGAAGTTGAAGGGGAAAAAATAGGGTATTAAACAAGTAATTCTAGTCTATTCTTGTGGAAGCTGGTTTGACTCAAGCTCTCTTAGTTGTGGAATCTGAATACCAGTAGTTCTTAATTTACTAAAAGTATAGATATTTTAAAAGCACACATCTCTCAGATTAAAATTAAATGGAAGAGGCAAAAATTGAATGAAATTCTAGAGAACTGAAAATTTAAAGGAAAGATATCCATTTGTTGAATTAATTTCCAAACGGGAGGTCAATTTCTATGAAGATTATGTCATTTTCCTAGTTTTCTAGGTTTTCAACTATATTCACCTAATTATGTTTTTGTTAAACAAATGGTAGCTGAAATTTCTGGTTATCTTCTATTATCATCTATTTCCCCTTTTTTGATGAGGAGTCAGGGAAAACCCTGTGTTCCTTGTGAGGCAGAAGTGCTAAAAAAATGAATCTCTTTCCCCCTATAAGAGTCTAAGTTCTGGCCACTGAGATAGAAGCAGAAGAATTATGAAGAACTTCTGGAAAGGCCGCTAAGGAACCCATACAGTTTAGAAACAGGCTCAGCTTTAGTAACTTAAAGCATACAAATTTTATACTTAATATAAATCTTACAGTTCTTCAGTAGGTCAGAAATCCTACAAGTCTCAATGGGCTAAAGTCAAGATGGCAGATTGCTTCTATGCAAAACAGTATGGGAGTTCCTCAAAAAATTCAAAATAGATCTACCATAGGATCTGGCAACTCCAAGTCTGGGAATATATCCGAATGAAATAATCCGAATGAAAGAAATCACTGTCATCACTGTCCCACAGAAATATCTGCACCCTCATGTTCATTGCAATATTATTTATATTAGTCAAGACATGGAAAAAACCTACATATCTATGTGTCCATTGACAGATGAACAGATCAAGAAAATGTGATCAATGTCTGTATGTATTTGATATGTATACACACACACACAAACACAGGAGTATTATTCAATCATAAAAGGGAAGGGAATCTTGCCATTTGTGACAACATGGATGGACCTTAAAGACATGAATGATGCTAAGGGAAATAAGTCAGGCAGAGAAAGACAGATACCGTATGATCTCACTTGTATGTGGTGTCTAAGGAAACCTAGTTCATAGATACAGAGTTCAGGCTGGGGGTTGCCAGAAGTGGGGTTTAGGGAGTGGGGGAAATAGGTGAAGGCGGTCAGTAGTTACAAGTCCAGTTATAAAGTAAGTCAGTTCTGGGATGCTATGTATAATACGGTGACTCTAATTGACAGTACTGTATATTGTGTAGTTGAAGTTGCTAAGAGAACAGATCTTAAACATTCTCATCGCAAGAAAAAAAATTTTGTAGCTATATGAAGGGATAAATGTCAACTAAATTTATTGTGGCAATCGTTTTGGAATATATACATCTATCAAATTATTAGGTTGTACACTTTAAATGTAGACAGTGTTATATGTCAATTATATCTCACTAAAATGAAGAAAAATAAAATAATATCAAAGTATCATCAGGGTTGTATTACTTTCTGGAAGATCTAGGGAAGAATCTTTTCCTTCTTTTTTCTAACTCTAGAGGCTTCCAACATCCCATCCACCATCGTCAATGCCAGCAAAGGCAGCTTGAATCCTCATTCTGACACTCTGATTTTTGGCTGCCAGGAAAACTTCTCAGCTTTTAAGCACTCAGGTGATTAGATTGGACCCACCTGGATAACACAGGTTAATCTCTGTTTATCAAGGTCCTTCACTTCAATCACATCTGCAAAGCCCTTCTGTCATGGAAGGTACTATATTCTTAGGCAGTGAGGATTAGGACACAGACATATTTGGGGGCCATTATTCTATGACCACAGTGATGAGAGCCATCTTGGACTAGGAGGTGACCCTGAGGATGTTAACCATGAATGAGAAAAAATATAATAAAAAATAAAAAGGAGTCTTGGGAACCTAGTAACTCTGTGGATTTTCATACCACCCTGAGCTGCCTATGAC
Organism: Taxidea taxus jeffersonii; assembly: GCA_003697995.1. Classification (NCBI taxonomy): domain Eukaryota; kingdom Metazoa; phylum Chordata; class Mammalia; order Carnivora; family Mustelidae; genus Taxidea; species Taxidea taxus. Next base: position 103,862 of record ML103041.1, read on the forward strand.
CAGAATTCTTTTATAGTAGAAAATGTGTTTTGGGGCTTGATATGTACAGCCGAAAATAATGTCTTACTAATCACATATAATTCTATAGATAATTTTACTTATTATTTACTTCACTTGAAGCACCGTGCCAGGTACTGGAGCTATATTCAGTTTTTGCCCTCACAAAATGTTCTGTATCCTAAGAAAGACACACATTAAATGAGTAATAACAAGAAAATAACAATAACAGTATTATAATAATGAAGGGAAAAGAGCAAGGAATCACAGAGCAGGAAATATAGTCTTCACCAGGATCAGAAGAGGTGTCCTAAGGGAGAAGGGATGGGGATTGGACACACTCAGTGAAGAACAGCATTACAAGTACTACTGAGCTGACCTTTCACAAACACAGACGCTGTTACTGACATACCACAGGTGAGAAATATGTGTTGAGTCTTCAAAATCTCCTGAAACGAATTTGCATCTATCCACCCACCTCCATCCCACGCTCTTTTCTCAGACTATCTTCTGGCCAGCAGACACTGGCGACACAATTCCATGGAATTATATGCATCAGAGCCAAGGTCACTACCTTCAAGAGGTGTTCTTGTAGGGATATGCTCTAAACAAGGGAGTTATCAAGTTACAGATCATGGCTACCAGCGTCCTGGAAATATCTGTCCAGGCAGGCACAGTCAGGACAAAATGCCAGGATGTTGGGAATCCTTTGGAGATGATCTAAAGTTAATTTCCCTGGGCATAAGTGTACAAACATGCTCCTCAAATGCAAGAACTTTGTACCGCACAACCGCACTATTTAGCTTGGAGCCAGTACTGATTCAAAAAATATTTCAAGGAAGGATAAATATGCTTCCTGAAAAATCCCACGTCTGCTCCTGAAAGAAAAATGGTGTTAAGGTATCCCTTCAAAGCAAGCATTCTACCCCCCCCACATTTATTTTAGCAACAAAAATTCAATTTGATTGAGCTGTCTGGGGAGTTGATTTGACCCTATTTCCAGAACAATGAACAATGTTTTGATGGCATCATTTCTAAACCGTCCATTTGATGTTTTAGTTTGTACATATAACTCATCATTTTTTTTCCTGTCCTGTAATGATGGAATTAATAGAGAAAACACTTCCTCAGTATACTGGAAGTATAAAGGGGGCATTAAGGCCATTTTAAGTATTAATGTGAGAAAATACGCTGTCCTGCTTCAGGACAGCATAGGAAGGAGAAATGCTGGTTGTGCAGTGAGTTGCGCTCACCATTAACTGAGATACTGAGACAAAGAGTGTTATCATTTCCTGCGTGCAATTAATCTTAGATACCGGGAGCGTGAATTTCTCCGCAGTATAAAAGGCAGGCTAGCTACTGGTCCCTAATCAATGACAGTCAGAAGAGCCTAGACATTGGGTGATCTGATGAATAATTTAAGCCTGATTTGTTAACTGTGCAAAAGTGAAGTTAGCCATGCAGGGGAGACACATAGTCAATTGCCAGCAATTTACTATGTTTTTGAAAACCACAGGCAGCAATTTACAGAAAAGATTAGGCCAGTTACTGTACACGTGTGACATTTTCTTGATTTAGGATGTCATCCTGAAAGCTGTTAACTGACAACTGGAGTTTGGAATGAGGTTATAAAGTTTAGTAAAGAACTGCTTTTATCTAAGAATCTCTAGGTTTCTGCTCTGGGAGACCCCTGAATCCACACCTCCTGCTGGGATTAACGGGGCGGGGGGTAATATGCAAATGAGCCCTGTCAGCGAGGTGTGATGCACCTTCTCTCTGAGCCATTAAGCACCTTTGCATGACTCAGTGCGCTAATGCACTGGCTCCTCGGGGAGAAAGCATGGCGATGGGCCCTTATTTCTTGGAGAAGAAATCGTTGTCCGTGTATTTCTCTGGCGCTGTGCCGTCTGGGAGGCATGATCACCTTCATCCTATACCGGGAGCTTGCTTTACAGTTCTTCATAAGAAGCTGATTAAGGGAAAATCTCCTTTTTATTACTGTAATTTCCTTCCCCATTCTTTTCCCTTTGGGGATTAAGTCAGTAACAATAATTTCTTCATACCTGAACTTGTAAAAAAGTGAAATGAAGGTAGTCTTCGCTTCCAGAGGAATCTGAAACTCTCAAGTATACTGAGGGATGACTTCATAGGAAGAATGCCATGAAATAGTGTCTCATGGTTTAAATGTGATCAAGCATACCTCGTGATTGGTCATTTTGGGAGCTGAACAACAACAAAAAATGGACTTTGGATGTATTTTGAAATTTATTCCCAGTGTTTACATTAATTTGTTAAATTCTCTAAGGGCTCCTAGCAAGCTTAAGCCTTGCAAATCAGAATTGTAATTGGAATTCCTATTACAGAATCACATAGGTCAACAGTAACTTCCTATGTGTGTGATTATCAGCAATAACGTCTGAAAACTGAGACAAATTCCTCTTTTCTTCTTTCCGTGTTCTCTATTTTTCCATCTTGCTGGGTCTATACACTCCTTTACAACCTGATTGCAGCTCCTGTGTGTTGCTTTAATAAATTTTTCCCACATTATCTTTTTCCCAAAAGGAGTGAAAAAGTGATGTTTATTTCTCTTTTCCATGTCCAATAGCAAAGGCAAAATACAAAATGCCAGAACATTACCATAACAGCCAAACATTGAACTACTTAATAGAGATTCATATTAAACTATAACTCTGACTTTCCCCAGAAGTTTTTTTTAATATTAAAAAATCAGTAAACTAAAGTCCACATGAATGGATTACTTTTAAAACATTACGTCGAAAATTGACAATTCTGAAGTGGCTCAGGAAATGTAATGTTTTGCTGTCAAAGGCAGTAGGAAAGCACTGTAGGCAAACACATGTTCTCTCTGTGATAGTTTTAGATTTGGAACAGCATGAGACGGTCACATTCAACTTTTCCAAAATATTTTCCTTTATGTATCACGAGCATCTATAATCAAGTCATATAAACTTGGAATCTAATTTCCTTAAACTTATCATAAAAGTAAAATCATATTCAAAAATATTATGGAAAGAAAGTTTTAAATGACTTCTATAATCTTGGCTTTGGGTGGGTCTAACCAATTAAATCATAGGTTTTATTATTCATTCTTTGTCTATAGTGTTTTTTTTTTTAAGATTTTATTTATTTATTTGACAGAGAGATCACAGGCAGGCAGAGAGGCAGGCAGAGAGAGAGAGAGAGAGAGAGAGAAAGAGATGGAGAAGCAGGCTGAGCCCGATGTGGGGCTCAATCCCAAGACCTCGGGAACACGACCTGAGCTGAAGGCAGAGGCTTTAGCCCACTGAGCCGCCCAGGTGCCCCTATAGTGTTTTTAATATAAGAAAAGATGTGCTCCAGAAGGGAAAAAATGTTGTAGACAACAAAATCAGAATTGTATCTGTTTCACTGAAAGATTAGTGCAATTCTAACAGAATGCCTTGAAGGTAGGAAGCTTTCACCTTTGTTCAAATCATCAGGAAGTGAGTGTCCTAAGTCTAATTCATGATAAGTTTACATGCTGAGGTCCCTTGCTGCTTGGATGGGACTATAATGATTTTGACTTGACCTATGTCTTTACGTTTAGAAACTCTCTACTTTATTTTTCAGTAAATCATCAAAAGCCTCGTGTACTTTATTATGAGTACCAAACAGAGAGATGGTTTATTATTAGTTTGCATTTATATTGTATTTGCCTTCCAGTAGCTCAAGGGGCTTTACAAAACATGACAACAGTCATCAAAACACTGTCACATATGTAAAGCAAGAAGTAATGCTGGGGTAAATGTGCCAAAGGCATAGAGCTCACTGGCAACTGTTCATTTTCCACATATTTTTTTCAGAAATAATCTTTTTAGGGATTTTCTTTAAAATGAGGTCCAAGTCTCTTAAACATTTTCTTTTCTCAGCCTTGGAATCTGACACTTTCGGTCAACAAAATCATTGAGCATCTGCTCTATGCCAGATATTATTGTAGTTGCTGAGGACGTATCTGGAAGATGAGAGGAACTTGCTCTCGCATAGTTTATACTCTAGTTGCAGAGCCAGGCTATATAAGCAAACAAATACATGACATAATAGCTTGTTGTGCTAAGTGCTATTAAGGGGGTTGGGGGGGAATGGGTAGGATAAGAGGATAGAGAGTAACTTCCTGGAAATGGATGGTGGGAGAAGCTGTAGAAACTTATGGGGCAATGTGAGGTCCCCAAGATAGAAGCATGTTTGTCATGTACAAGAAAGAGCAGAATGCTGTGTTTTGTGTCCAGTGTGCCATGAACAAGGTGAGGAGGTCAGGTCATGTGTCTGGAGAGCAGGGCAGTGACTAGATCCCGTGGGAATCTCATCTGCCAAGATAAGGATTTATATTTAGTCCAAAGATAATGGGAACCCAGTGGAAGGTTGAGCACCGTTGAATCACAGAGTCAAAAACCACTGCGACTGCTGTGCAGGGAACAAGGATAGAAGCAAGAGGACCCATGGAGAGATAATTGTGGTGGACCAGGTCAGACATGAAGGGGCTTGGGCTAGGGTCATAACAGTGGCCAAGGGGAGAGTAATCAGATTTGAAGTGCAATGAGAAAGCAGAGCTCACAGAACTTGCTAATGGATCAGAGGCCAAGTGTTTGAGAGACCCTTAAATTCTGTCTGTTTCATGTGAAGTCTGGGAGTCGTAGTTTCTCAGCTGTAAGTTGGCAACACTGAGTAAATCAGAGTGTAGCTGAGGACTCTTATAACACAGAGCTCACCTTCCAAGCAAAGACGCCATCTCTCAGCGCAAAGGGCTTAAAGCCGGTCAGAAGAAACAAAGAGGCTAAGGTGAGAAGGTCCACTGCATACTAGGCAAGTTCACAGAAGCGGCTCTTTTTCCCCCTGACATCAATCTCCCAAAGAAAGTGGCCTTTCCCCTGACATAGATAAGAAAGTGGAAGGATTATAGGCGGTAAATAATTTACCCCTGGTCAGACATCTGAAATCTGGAAAATGTACTTTTTAATCCTGGGATGCTGTCTCCGAGACTAAGATCATATCCATTATGGACAGTGACCTCTGTTAGGTAAGAGAAACACAACATGGAAGGGAAAAACAAGCAAACAAAAAACAGAGCAAACATATTATTGTTCTCATTCTTCCTTTTCCTTCCCCACCACTAAGGAGTGGTCTGTCTTCTCGAAGAAACCTGAAAGTTGGAGACAAGGGAGATTTATGAATAAACAAAACCCTGTCCCAGTGGCTGACAGCAAGGCTACCCCACACAAAATGATGAGAAGCCTTAGGGTTGTCATCTTGTGAATTCAGTCATCAAAGACTATAAATCAACATTCGTGTTTTCAGATTTCAGAAAGGCTTTGGCTCTGAATTATCTGAAAAATTCTATTTTCACAACCCTGTAATCAGGATTTGAAATGTCCGCTGCCGCACTTGCTGTCTTCCTTGGTTATCCTCCTTGTAACATGTGCATGGAACTTTGTGATCTATGGCAGCTCCCCCCACGTGGCCCCACGAGTCCTGCCCTGTGCCTCGAATTCCACTGGGCAGATGAGGAAATCGTATCTCTGAGAAGTTAAAATCACTAGTGAGCACTACAAAATGAGTGGCTAGAGAGAGAGTCAAAGTCAATGTATCAGACACCAGTTCATGGATGATTTCAGGAAAGTGACGCAGACCTGGGGTTGGTGCCATCTAATTGACTTACCAGAATCTAGGAGCTGCCTTGGCTGTCAGCCCAGCCATAACAAGGACAGGAGGGATATTTTAATGCTGAGCCAGTTCAAAACTACTGTCCCATCCACATCCATCTAGCTGTGTCTGAAAGCAGGTGTAGTCTTACAATTACCTCCGTTGCAATGGACAATTCATTGTGGTGGCTTTTCATTTTCCTTTTTCCCATTTATTTATTTAATTTTCATTGATTTTCCTTTTATTAAAAAAAAGTAAGAAATAAAATAAATATCCTTATGCCTTTCTCTACCATGTTGCTGTTGAGTTATTAAGCATTCTGATATAGTGCTAATGTTTTTGTTAGACCAAAAGTTCCAAAATGGAGAAATCCTATACTAATTTAAGCCATAAAATGTAAGACATAAGATGTGAAGACGATGCTGTCATGGACAGATATTCAGACTCATCCTTACCTCTTTGTTGTAGTGTAGTCATGTGATGCAAGTACTTTGTTGACCTTAGCTGAATTCAACTTGGCAGTTCCCATCCTGGGTCACTTACATTATCCAGGGAATGGAAGCATTCAAGCCTGAAACAACCGATGGGTACTATAAGACTTACGGAAAGAACATGCCAGTGGTTTTAAGGGTCTCCCTAACTATTGGCAAACTAGGAAAATGCTTGTTAAGATATGCAAAAGAACAGAGTCAACAACATTCTTGAGAAAGAAAAGTGAATTAATTGAAGGCTAGCTATGCAAAGAAAAGTGGCTAGCTTCATAGCTGGAAGGCTAGCTATGAAAAGTTACAGGACTGTGTTATACATTAAGTATGTACTAAAAAGGTCCTTTCTGGACAATTTAGGGGTGCCAGGAATAATATGCAATACATTAGACTTGATTTTCACCTCATATGCTACCTCAATATCCAGATCTCTCCAAAAGAGGTAACTGTATTCGCTTTTAAGTGTCCATTTTAGAACCTGCTAGGCACATTTATGTGAGAAAAAAGATTGTGAGGAAAGAACTCCTCTTTCCTCCTAGGGGAAAAAAAAAAGTTTTATTCATCCACTTCCATCCACAACCTCCTACCATTTTCTTTATGTATCAGGTCCTTTTCTCAGCAAAAGATGTTAATGATCTTATTAACATATTAAACAATGGCATAGAAAAGGCTGACATTTCCCAAAGCTTTTGGTCCATGATTAAAGTAATGAAAGTTGCCAGTTATTCAGGCCAAGCCTATATAAAGGCCTTAAATTCACTCACTGCCTGAAAGGTCAGGTAAATTAAAGGGAAATATAGGGTTGGCCTTGAACAGTCCGCATGTGGTGATCCTGAGTGCTCTTAAAAGTGGCTGAAACGAAGAAGCCACGCATTAATTCCAGCCAGCTTCCTGGTATTGATTAAGAAGTAATGGCAAGTGCTCATTTGTGGGAAAATTAAGAGATACGTCCTTTTCAGAAGGTCATTTACATGTCTCCTTTTTAATTAATATTACTAACTGGAAGATTTGCAGTTAAATTAGCCCATTCATTATAAAAGTCATCAGTTTGGAGAGTAGGAAAGGATAATTTATTTAATATCAGATCCAGGTTTGCAATAATTTACCATTTCTTCTGGCACCCTACTAGGAAAGGTCTGAAGTTGTGAAGTATGAGTGGGCTGGGTGGCCGTGACCTAACTGTTTTGTTGTGTTGTTGCTGATTATAAAGGTAACGTAGGAATGTTTTTTAAAAACTGAAAAGTATGTTGAAGGGAAAAATCTATCTTCTATTCTTACCCCCTCACTCATAGTATTTTAGTATTCCCGTTTGTTGAGCTCAGCGATGTATATAGATTTTGTGTGCGCATATGTATCTGTATATATAGTATACACATGGGTCAGCATATAGGTAAGTATATACACTCTTTAAATTTGTCATTACTTAAAATATAGGTTCATATTTTGCATTTCCCTCCATAATAAATCTCCTTTGAAAACCAAGTCTGAATTCAACTTTTTATTTGGAGACTGTTATGGATTCCCACAGGGTTGTAAGAAACAATGCAGAGAGTCAGTACACCCTTGGCCCAACTGTCACCATGGGCAGTTTTGGCAAATTTGCATATGCAAAACTATATAGTACAATATCACAACCAGAATATTTACATTGATATACTTCTATATTTCATCACGACAGGATCCCTTGTGTTACCTTTCTATAGACACATACTCGCCTCTAGACCTTAATCTCTGGAAACCACTAATCTGTTATCTATTTGTATAATTTTGTCATTTCAGAATGTTATATAAATGAAATCATACCCTTCATAACCTGTAGGGATGAGCTTTTTTCACTCAGGATAACTCTCTAGAGATTCATCAAAGTTATTACATGTATCAATAGTTCATTCCTTTTTATTGCTGAGTATTTATTCTGCAGTATGGATATACCACAGTTTGTTTAACCAACCACCCTTTGAAGAACATCTGGGTTTTTTCTACTCTAGGCTATTATGAAGCTGCTGTGAACATTTGTGTACAGATTTTGTATAAATAGAAGTTTTCATTTCTCTGAGATAAATGACCAAGTATGTAATTGCTGGATCATTTGGTAGTTGTGTGCTCAGTTTCACAGAAAAGTGCCAAACTGATTTCTACAGAGACTGTGCCACCACCAACGTATGAATGATCTAGTTTCTCTGCATCCTTGCCAGCATTTGGTATTATCAGTTACAGACTTTAGCCATTCTGATAAGCGCATAGTGATATCTCATTGTGATTTTAATTTCTATTTCCTTAATGGTGGAATGTTGTTGAATATCTTTTCCTGTGATTATTTGCCATTGGTAAAATATTTTTTCATGTCTTTTGCCCATGTTCTAATGGGATTTATTGATTTTTTTAACGTTAAGTTTTTTATGTAAGTTTTTTATATAAGTTTTATATATTCTTCTTTGTATAGTCTTGATACGGGTCCTTTGTCAGATGTGGTTTGTGGGCATTTTCTCCCCATCTGCAGCTTGTCTTTCCTTCCCCCTTAGCAGACTCTGTAGCAGACCAAACATTTTTAATTTGGTAATATCCAATTTGTCAATAAATACTTTGGAGTCAAAACATTTTTAATTTGGTAATATCCAATTTGTCAGTAATACTTTTGGAGTCAAGTCCAAGAACTCTTTGCCTAGCCCTAGATTCTGAAAATGTTCTTACTTTTTTAATCAGTTTTAAGTTTTATATTTAAGTCGCAATCCATTTTGAATTAATTAATTTAGCTGTAATTTTATTCCTTATGTTGGATTGAATTAATATGTTCATAGTAGAATCTTTTCTTTTTCTTTTTCTTTTTCCTTTTCGTTTTCTTTTTTACTGTTAAGCCAAGAAATTCATGGGTGATGTGAGGCTATAAAATATATATATATAATATATAAATAATAATATTTTATATAAGAATATGAAGACAAATATAATCTAATAATTAGATATTAACTGAGGATAAACAATGTCCATTGGAACCAGCTTGAGACAAGGGAACTCAAACTGACCTCCTTTCCTGGCAGGCTGCTTTTTCCTGTTCTCCAAAGGTCTAGTCCAGAGTGACATGCATCCTTTCATTCCTCACCCCATAAAGTCTTTGATCCACTAAACCCTCTCATCATCCTCTTCTTTCTTTACACTAATTATTCTTTCTTGTTGCAAAGGGTATCAACCTATCGCTGCTGTTGGTGAGTGCATTCAACTACGATCAAACAACCTAAAATCAGGAAACTCTTCCTTAGAAATGAAATTTGTATATATAACCACTACTATCCTATACTATACTATATTATATATAACCTTAATTAAACATATAATAGCCTTGAGTAAAACAGTATTCTTGCATCTGTTTATAATCCAGATACAGCTAATGTAGATATCTAGTTTAGGAGACAGATGATAATCTTTAAAAATGCCATTTAGATTAGCGAGCTATGAGCCATAATTAAAAGACTGAAGAGAGGACAGAAGGATATCAAACAGAGCACATCCTGGTGAAGAAAAATGGGGAAAATTCATGGATCTGGGAACTTATAAATACACTTTTTTTTTACCTATCCCCCTTATTGACCTCATAATTGTAATGATCAATATGTTTGGGAGCCAATGGAAATGTCTCAGGGTCAGTATTTCTTTTTTAAGTAGAGCATATATGACAGAATGATGACATCGAGGAAACATATTATTAGCTACAAGCTCTTCAAGGGGCCTGAAGGCTCCAGAGGAGAGGGAGGAAAAACCCAAAAAAGATGTCTCTTTGAAGACACAGAGACAGATAGGAAAAGAAAGTCTATTACAAAGCCTATTACATACAAAGTCTATTACATAGCTTTAGGGAAAGAAAAATTGCCATATTTCTGTTTGGGTAATAGCAATAGAATGTTTCTCAAAACCATCAACAATGAGGCAAACTTCTGGACAGAAGCCAGGTCATAAAGTGCCCCTTTTGTCACAGGCCTGGAAGATGATTTTGGATGTTCTTGTTCTCCTCCAAGATGAGTGATACCAGAGAAAAATTTCTCACCACTTTAAATTTATATGAACCAATCAACATATGCCAAGTAACAAGTAACAGAATACTTATTTAAGAAACAATAGTCATAATAAAAATGTTATGGAGTATCAATGGTTGATGGTGAGATTTTTCAGTAACGTAATAAATAGGTGTTTCTAAGCAATGCAATGTGAATACTAATGGGATATTCTGATTAGAAAAAAATCATGCATTTGTACACTGTTGAAGTATTCAGAAATGTTAATCGATATAGCCATTTATAAAAATTATGACTATGTCTAACTTTTATATTTGTATGATTTCTCCTACTTTCATTACTTTATGCATAAAATGTCCAGTAAGGAATATATTTGCATTAAATAACATTATTTGTCTTAAAATAACTGATATATAATATTGCTTTGATGTGGCATTTCAGAGCATAATTTTCTCAGTTCAACTTAATCCTTCATGTTTCATCCATCCATCTATCCATCCATATCCATCCATCCACCCATCCATCCATTCATCTATCCATACCTGTGACATGCTGAACACTGTGCTGGGATTGTAGAACTGGGATTAAGGTCTGATGGTGGTAGATAATTCTAGTAAAAGCTTCAGTTAATTAAGTCCCTTCTCGTTCTCCATAAATGCCATCTCACTTAATCCCCACTTGTCCCAAGAGGTAAACACCACTTATTCACATTGAACAGGTTGAGAAACTACAGTTGCCCAAGGTCATATAGATAATAAATGCTGAAACCTGGACTCCCGCTCAGATTTTTCTGACTCAAACTCCAATTAAGCACTGGGCTACCCTGAGTTATGTAAATCCAATTATTATATTTTGGCTCCATTTGAGTCTTGTCTCCACTGCTTAGCAACTCTGTGAGAGAAACAGATTGCTTAACATCAGACTTCAGGTTCCTCATCTGAAAATGGGAACAGTATTAGTTCCTGCCTCATCGGAGTATGATGAATGTGAGAATTAATCTGACAGAGCAATAAATAAAGCATTGGGACCTACAGGAGGAGGACCAGTTTGCCTGAGGAATAGAGAGGGGCTCCAAAGAAGAGGTAGCATGCTACAAAGGAGTTGAAGAGAGAGAAGGAACTGGAAATTGTCATATCCTCCCTCATTCTCCTTTTATGGGACTCTTTTGAGATAAAAATCACTGTTATCCCACTCTTCCTATTATCTACTCTGGAGAGTCAGCAGCAAAGAGAAGTCACAGTTAGGGAACACTCACTAAATGAACGTCCAACACTGTTACAAACATTTTACACAAGTTAACACAACATAACCCAAATAGCAATGCTATGATGAGGCATTAGAGGTTCTGAGAGTTTAAACAATTTGCAGAAGGACCACAGTTCATGAGTCCTATACTTTGTGTTGTTTAATTTTTGAGAAGGCCAACTTTCCAGCTCACTAAGCCTTTGAGATAGCTCTGTGTTTATTAGCTCTCAGCCCTACCCTGTCTACTGGGATGTAGGCACCACCTGAAGGCTCGTTTTTCCACAATAAGTAGGAGGGGGCCCACAGTGATTCTGCTATTAGCCCATCTCAGGAAAGCTCTTTAGAGCCGCTCAACTTCCATTGATTTCCATGGAGAAAAGCCTCATTCGGATGGGAATGCAGAGATGGATCTATTTGCTCCTGACATGAACTCATGTTTTATGCTGGATTCAGTAATTCTCAAGAGTAGGGAGGTTGATTCAGATCAATGAAGATTCCAGAGATTGTTCTTACTGAGCAAACATATCAAGTCGCCTTTTGGGCACAGATGCTGGGAAAGCATCAGAAATATGAGATCATGGCTGTCTTGAGCCTATCTGGACATAGCTGTCCATGCCCTCACCAACATCAACCTCTGCAGCATTCCGTGAGAGGAAAGAGGAAGATCCGTGGGAGGCGGTGGGGCATCAGGGCTGAGGCAGGGACTCTGGGAACACACTCTTGGTTTTTGCACTCCAGCTTCATCTGCTAGCTCTCAGGCAGGTTAACTAGCTGTGCTGGCCTCAGTCTTCCTATCTATAACATGCCCATAGTAATAGCACTGTTTGTCATGGGATGCCCATACATATCAAATGAGACAATGTATGCAAGGTGCCAAAATAGTACTCACCAAACATGAAATGAAACAATGAAGAAATAATGCACTTTTGTTGAAAACACAAGTTTCAGACAGTATGTCATCCGCTCTTGCCTCTCTGTTGCCAAATTTGGCAGTGAACTCTGTTCAGCAGGTCAGTGAAGGACAAGAGGATATTTAGCAAGTTTGTGAATGCATTTGCCAAATCACTAACTGCATAACTTGGACATGCCATGGCTCAAAGGAAGGATGTGGTTGGTGGGCTGGTGGCCAGGACTAGGAAAGGGGCAAGGAAAAAGTTAATCCTCTTCCTCCTCCAGAAAAAAATAAAAAAGCCAGTGCCCATGAACAGCTGTAAGAGATGATGGACAGAATGTGAAATCATGAGTGAGAAGTTCTGCATTTAAACTATGGCTCAGCCGCTTAACAGCAGAATGACTCTTGAGCTAATGATTCTCTCTCAAACTTAGGTTCCCTATTTGAAAAATATGGATAACAACACCTCACAAAATTAAATATGCTTTAAATAGCTTTGTGAGCAATAGTGCTCCATGCAATGTTAGCTATTAATTCTCCATTGTATATGTCCTAGGAGAGTTGGATTGCTCTAAGAGTCATCTGTGGGCTACTGTGAATTCCTTCAAGAGGCAATGAGGCTGCTTTCCTCTTAGACATGGCTGGACCAGGGAGGCTGGATGGTGGGAGCACATCCTGGGTTGTGGATAGGATGATGGGGCGCCTGGGTGGCTCAGTTGATTAAGTGTCTGCCTTCGGCTCAGGTCCTGATCCAAAGGTCCTGGGATCGAGCCCTGCCTTGGGCTCCCTACTCAGCAGGGAGCATGCTTCTCCCTCTCCCACTCCTGCTTATGTTCCCTCTCTTGCTGTTTCTCTCTCTATCAAATAAATGAATAAAAAAAATCTTAAAAAAAAAAAAAAGGAAGAAGGATTTCTTAGAGCATAGAGTAATCAGGAGCTGGATGGGAAGGAGTCCAGAGAGAGAGATGGTAGGATCAGCTTGCCTCACATGCTGTGATGCCAGCCCTAGTGTAACTGCTCATCAACAGCAAGACATGGTAGTGATTGCAGCAATTCTAAAAACTTCCTTTTTCACAACCCTTTTGAAGTGAAAAAAAAAAAAAACCCTTTTCATGAGAAATATGAACTATTTCTGAGGTAAAACAGAGCACTGAGGAGGGTGCCTTTTTGGTCATCTTCAGGTTGCTCGTTTCATGGAGGTTTGAAGTTAGATCTTGTAGGAGGTAACAGGGCTCAGAGGACAGAAGGTGGCTGCTGGAGTCAGAAAGGTCATTCCCGGTTCTGCCCCTGACTAACAACACACACATAGATGGGCTCCTGGATCCCATAAAGATGGAGTCCACTATAACCAGAGGAGCCTGTATCTGTAAGAACATCTTGCTCTCAGAAACACTGCGGATCTCTATAAATGCTAGTTATCGTTTTCTTTACCGTGAGTTAAATCATTACCCTGCTTCACAGCTGAGGTCACTGAAGCCCACAGAGGTCAAAGGGCATGATCAAGACTATCAAGCTATCTTGCGCATCAGCTTTGGGAAACGTCTCATGAGTCCCGGGGCCTGGAGATGTGACTGGGCCTCTATCCAGGCTTATGCCAGTGAGATGCTGAAGTGTCATTATCTCAATACAGAATTAAGTGCTTGTGTATGTTGCTGCACAACAGAATACATTATTGATGTGCTAATGTTTCCCCCGCTGGGTTTATACGTGGTTTGCAAATTTTATACATTTTGTCATCACCTGTATTTGAAAATAGGATGTTTCTTGACAAATTATCCCATTATCTAACCAATTTTATCATTACCAGTTTTTTTTCCATTTCCAATCTAAATGTTTCATTTTTAGATTGTATAATGTTGTTTCTTATTATGCAACGCTCAATCACTTTAATTCTTCTAGCCGGTTCTGTTATTCTATTCCAGATATTACTAAATAGTTACCCTTTTCCTCTCAGTATTATGTATCTCCAATCTATACATTTGCTCTGTTCTTAATGTTTTTGCATAGGTCATGCCTTTAATCACTGTTACCACTTTAGTTTATGCTCTAGTTTATCAAGAAGTTTTTATAGATTTCACATGCATAAGTCATGGTTTGGATCATTTCCTATTCAAGACTATAAAAAAAGAAAGAATATATTGGTATCTGTCCCTCTCCCAAGATTGCAACTACCGTGAGGGCTGGGTCTGTCTTTTCTGTTTTTTGTCAACATTTTATTTCTTTTTTCTTTTTCTTTAAGATTTTATTCATTCATTTGAGAGAGAGAGGGAGAGCATGAGCAGGGGGGGAGAGGTAGAGAGAGGGAGAAGCAGACTCCCTGCTGAGCAGGAAACCCTATGTGGGACTCAATCCCAGGACCCTGGAATCATGACCTGAGCCAAAGGCAGATGCTTAACGGACTGAGCCACCCAGGCGCCTCCAACATTTTATTCCTAACACCCAGCAGACACCTGGAAAATGGTAATACCTCATACGTATTTGTTGAATGAGTATTGAATAGATGATTTAAATTCATTTTACTTTTATTAAAACAATTGATTAAGCTCTGAGAAATATCTATTTGAAAACATTTTTTCACATATTTGTGAATTACCTAACGTATGTAACACACTGGCCGCAGGGGTAGAAAAATAAATAAGGCTTTTCCCCGATCATGAGAGAAAGATGCAAAAGTAAATAGATACTTCTAGTGATGCTGGCAGATTCCCCGGCCAGTGTTTAGTATGCTCCAGGTCCTATTCTATCATCTCACAAATATGAACGTATTTCATCCCTCACCACTACCCTATTTGAAGTATTTATCTTATAGTTGCTCATTTAATTTGCACTATAAAAACCTTAGGGGGGAAAATAAACCTTAGGGAGTAAGACCAGTTATTTAACCTCTCTGTGGCTTAGTTTCCTCATCTGTCAAATGGAGTTTTATTTATTGATTAAGTATGTTTTACATGCCTACTCTTCACCAGATTCTGTTGTAGGCAGCAAACACAATGGAAAATTATCCTCATCCTCATGATCTTACATTAATAATAATACTTACTTCGTAAAATTGCTAGGAACATTAAATAATAGTAAAGTCACCTAAGACAATGCTGGCACATAGTAGGTACTCAATAAATGTTAGGCATTATTATTATGCAACAACATATTTAGACTCAGTAGATTAATTGATATTTCTCATTGATTAAATGGGAATTGACAGAATAAATAGTTCAGTAGTGATAAAGTCATTATCACTCAGTAAAAAAAAATTCTAAGTATTGGACTGTGATGGATCCAGAAATTTGGGAGCAACAGATGCTCCTTTCAACTAGAAAAAAACTAATCAAAGCATTTTAAATTCACTCCTGTTCATTAGATACATGAGTTTGAGTTTATGAAAATTATGTATGGATCTAAATCCAAGAATTCGATTCATTTTGGAGTCCACTTTTTTAAGGTTACTTATTTATTTATTTGAAACAGAGACCTAGAGAGAAAACATAAGCAGGTGGAGGGGCAGAGGGAGAAGCAGACTCCCCACTGAGCAGGGAGCCTGATGCCCCTCATTTTGGAATCTTAGGAAGGTACACACTAGGGACACCTGGGTGGCTCCATTGGTTAAGTGTCTGCCTTGGGCTTAGGACCCTGGGAGCATGAGGGTTCTTGCTTGGTAGGGAACCTGCTTCTCCCTCTGCCTGCTGCTCCCCATGCTTGTGCTCTCTTTCTCTCTCTCTGACAAATAAATAAACAAAATCTTAAAAAAAAAAAAAAGGTATGCATACTAGTAATCTAATGTAATTACATCAAGTAATTGTTTAGCAAGAGGTAGAGTCTGACAGTAAAAACATACTATCAGTTGGAACCTTTCTTCCAGCTGAATATAAATGATGTTCTGCAGTGAAATGAGTTGTAAACCGTACAGCAGACAGTTATAATGGGATTTAACCTAATTAGTGTTAGAGAGCTGAAACTCTTCATTAAAAGTAGCACTTCATAATCATGTCATAATGAAGCTTCAGTTCTTAAAGGCTGATGGAAGATCTGACTCCAAATAAGATAAAATAAAAATAAAAGGATTTCTCAATGTTCCAAGTATATCCAGCAAGTCACCCAAACTGTGACAAGGTGTATCTAGAACACTGTACATACTCCCCACCACAGCTCCATCTCCCTTACTCGGTTCCAGTTGCTGACCTGACCCTCCCGGTCCCCCAGCTCTATGCCTGATGCTGCTTATTATTTTGGAATTGTTTCCTATTTGGAAATAGGAGCAAGCCGTTGTGACTTGCCTCAGCTTGCCTTCCCTCTGACTCAGAGGAAGAGATGCGCTGCCGCCCAACACCTTCTATTGCCTCTAGAGATTGCCTCTTTCTTTCCGGTGTTTTTATTCTACCCCCACCCCCACCCCTCATGACACACTGCTGGGTGTTTCTTTTTATCACATAACAGGCCTCAAACCTCCTCTCCAATATTAAGAGCAAGGCAGCTTGCCTCTAGAGCCTACCCTGTATCTCTCTTTTGTCAGCCAAGTTTCTAGAAGGACAAATCTATTGTTAGGCTCTACTTCCAAACCTCCTTCACTCCCCAGAAGGCGGGGTCCTTACCATTCTGAAGGAACTACTCTCTGTAGAGCCACAAATGACCTCTCTCTGCCGGTTCAAACCAGTACCTGTCAGTCCGGCTCTACTAGATTTTTCTGTAGCATTGGAAACTTTTGACTATACTCTTGTCCACTTCCTTTAGAACCCATGACCATCTTTCCTGACCTCTGCACAGATGTCTCTAGCTGTGCCTGGACATTTCCTCCTCCATGGCTGCTCCATGATGCCTCCCATGTCAGAGGCTGACCGGCACCCTGCTCCTTCTCTGATATTCTATACCTTATTGGGGGATGCCATCCTTCACCCAAGACTTCACCCAGAAATATGGAAAATTGCTTGATACCCTCCACTTAATCAATTGAGAACTTAATCATTTTAATAAAAGTAAAATGAATTTAAGTCATCTATTCAATATTCATTCAACAAATATGTATGAAGGATTACCATATTCCAGGTGATCTGCTAGGTGTTAGGAATAAAATGTTGGAGGTGCCTGGGTGGCTCAGTCAGTTAAGCATCTGCCTTTGGCTTAGGTCATGATCCCAGTGTCCTGGGATTGAATCCCATATAGGGCTTCCTGTTCAGCAGGGAGTCTGCTTCTGCCTCTTCCTCTACCTTTGCCCCCTGCTCATGCTCTCCCTCTCTCTCTCAAATGAATGAATAAAATCTTAAAGGAAAAAAAAGGAATAAAATGTTGACAAAAAACAGAAAAGATGCCTACATCGTCCATGCCTACAACATCCTGATGCTAGAATAATTTTCCAGAAGTAAAAATCTAATCATGTCACTCCTGTATTTGTAACCTTTCAGTGGGTTACTCACATCTTTTAGAAGTAAGCCAAAACAATAAACAAGATACTCCAAATCTCTCACGAACTGATCTTGGCTGTATTTTCCACTTTCTTCTTTTGACCTTCCCTCACAGGTATTTTTCACTCCTTCTGTTCCAAACTAATTTTAGTTTCCAGAGATTTCTCTGTACTCTCACCTGTCTGGAACACTCCTCCTCCCTCTGACACCCAGCTAACCCCTTAGCTTCACAATCTGGGTCCAGCACCAGCTCCCCCGCCATCCTTTTTGCTGAAGATTAGTCTCTCGTGAGCTTCCTGGGCTCCTCTCTTTTCTGCTATCTTCACATCAGTGCAGCAAGCATGCATGCACTGTTGGTTTGAAAGTCTGTCTGCCTAGGTTTTAAGCTGCAGAAAGGTGGGTACAATGTCTTATTGACATCTTAACCATGGCACCTATCTCAGTGTCTGGCACAGATTCAACATCAGAAACTATCGGATGTTATTACATTATGTTGACATAACACAACATCAGTGGCTGAGTGAACACTGAAAAGATAAGCCCAGTGCCACTTGTAGATGCTGAAATGTTGCTGATGTCACACCCAGGGGGACTTTCAGGCTTGCCTTCATGGTACAGTCTCTCTGTGGCTTCCTTCTTTTTTCAGCTATGACATTCCTTTTCTTCCTTCCTTCCTTCCTTCCTTCCTTCCTTCCTTCCTTCCTTTCTTTTTTTAAGATTTGTTTATTTATTTTGAGAGAGAAAGAGAGAGTGAGCGTAAGTGGGAGGGGCAGAGAGAGAAAGAGACTCTCATAACAAATTCCACACAGTGTGCGGAGCCTCATCTGGGCCTCGATCTCACAACCCTGAGATCAGGACCTGAGCCGAAACCAAGAGTCGGACACTTAACCAACTCTGCCACTCAGGCACCCCTGACATTCCTTTACTTACACGTACATTATCACTGAAGTAAGAGCCACCATTTATACCAGTTTAGTAGTTTCATACATCTCTCCATTTTTCAATATAACATTTCTATATCTTTTTTTAAGATTTCTAAATGTATTGTTTATTTGAGATCAAGAGTGCACAGAGGGAGAGAGGGAAAGAGAGAAACAGGCTCCCCCTGAGCGGTGCCTAATGCGGGGCTTAATCCCAGGACCCCAAGATCATGACCTGAGCCCGAAGGCAGATGCTTAACTGACTGAGCCACCCAGGCACCCCATAACATTTCTATATTTCTAATATAATCTTTTAACATGTTATTTTTTAAAATTTGAGACACCTATTAACCCTTCAGGGACCACAACTGAAAACTGCTGGGCCAGCGTATAAAATGAAAAACCAAGGTAACTTTTACAAATGTTAACATAAACTTTACATTGTTTTCTCCTCTCAGTTCTGGGCAGGAAACTGAAGTGTTCTGTGGGGTTGAAGTAGAAAACGAGTAAGCCTTTAAGACAGTTAATTTGTAAATATGTTTAATTAGGAGTTACGTTTTAACAGTCCTGAGGGATTGTGCATTTCACAAAATGAGAGACTAAATTCATACCCAGATTTCAAGGAAAATTAATAAAAATATGCCAGATTTTCCTACCATGGGGGCAATGCTCTATCCACACCTCACTCTGCAGTGTGTGCTCTAGGAATGGAGACAGAATAGTCCTTGGCTGCAGGAGCGAGCAAGGCGACTCTGTGGCTCTTTGTCTGGGATGTGTGGGCACTTCGAAAGGTAGGGTAAGAGCAAAGACCCACAAACCTAATACTCCTGATTCCAAATAGTTTCTCAGCCTCCTAATAGCTGTGTGACTGAGCTAGTTCCCTAACCTCTCCTGAGCCTCAGTTGCCCCATCTTATAAAATGGGAAAAAGGCAATACAAACCTCACAGGTTCTCAAGGGCATTATAATTTTGGAATATTTTGAAAGCATGAAAGTAAAAGTATTTCTCTTCCCCTGATTTTCCGTATGACCGTTTCCTCTGTGTGCCTATTGCCCACTCCATCTCCTACCATGGCAGGGGCCTCCACTTCCAAATCCATGCAACCACTTACTGTGTCCATAATCCTGTGAGCACAGATGAGGGTTTCATGTGTGCATCTGCCGCCTGCCTCGTGTCTTACGTCCCATGTTTCTTACAGTGGGAAAGACCCATTGGGCGATAAGACAATAATAATAATAACAGTGGCCACTAACCGAATGTCAGGTCTTTGCATATATTCTCTCCAGTCTGCACAATAGCCTGATGAATGGGGTCAATGACCCATGGTAGAGAGAGGCAGATGACTGAAGTCAGATGTGTCTGGCCCACAATGGCAGGGGTGCCGAACCCAGTCAGACCTGTGCTTGCTTAGTCTGAATGTGAGAGGATACACAGAGGGCATGAGTCTCCTTACAGGGGGTGCCTGTCA
>ML103042.1:0-40531 GCA_003697995.1 Taxidea taxus jeffersonii
TTCCCAATGTCCCTTATTGTTCTGAAATTTTATGATTAAGCTTAACACTAGAAAATGTAGATTAGATATCTTTACTGAATGACACTGGAAATTTGTTATAAAATATAAGATTAACAAGACTAAAAGGAAAAACTAAGAATTATTTATAATTTTATTTATTTACAACTTTATTTTATACTTTTATAAGAAGTATTTATAATTTTAGTTATAACTGTAATTAAAGTAGAATAAAATTGAACTTGTATCATGGTCAATGCATTTAGCCTTATGGGCTTCCTTGTAATTAACCTAAGTTCTATTTAAAAAAAATAAAGAGCCCTCGCCCCAAACCAATGGATTATTATGTGGCTTTGCTTCATTTTCCTAAAGCCTAGTGATCTTTAATTTCCTTATTTATGCCATAGTTTCTTGCATAGTGTATGCCATAAAAATCTAAGCTGTAAATAGGATTAGAAGTTAGTGGGGCATCTCTGAGATAATATAGAAACTGATCTAGGTATCCCACTGGAAAAATACCTTCATTTCCAGGTCACAGCTTTATTCAGCTATTCTACTAATTTACTTCCTATTCTACAGTTACCAATCATGGCCGGAAGGCCTAAAATAGCAAATACTCATGCTCCTTTTCTTACATTCAAAACCAAGACCTTTGGGAGTCTTTTAATAGTCAAAAGGCTATAGCTAAGTTACTTTTCTATCTCATCTTTCCTCACCAGACCACACAGGCTGCACCTGCTAGAATACTGAAACTATCATTAAAAAGTTGAAGAAATCATCATTAGCTGAAAAACATAGAGGAGGGGAAGAATATCAGAGGAGTCAAAGTAAAACAGCATCATGTCATCAAAAGATTATGAACTTTGGACATGAATCGAAGAATCATACCTGGTTTTGAATTCTAGGTCTTTCATTTAGGAATTGTATGACATTAGGCAGTATTTAAGGCGACTTTCTCATTGAAAATGAGCATACTAAATGTTTCGCACATATAGCACACTGCATGGTACACAGTAGGTGATTAATAGATTTCTTGCTAACTAACCTTCAGTCCACCAGTCCAATCCTCCAACTGGATATCATTTGTTGGTTGGTGTTTAAAGACATCTCTGTCATAGTTTATCTTCTAAATTATGAAAAATATCAAAAAGAGTAGCTGTATTTCCCAAACAGACTTAACCAATTCATTTTGACCACCTCAAAGTACCTAAAACTACTCAAAAAAGATTTTTGTACTATTACCTGAATTCTACAATGCATGGTCTTAAGTCCTATAGTTTCCATTGCTCTTTCAGCAAGTAGTCACTGCAATTTAGACTTATGATGATGTTACAGGTGACAGTAGACAGTAAATATTACTTAAAGTGAAGAAGATAAGTGTGTCTAACAGTAGTAAGAATTGGAAAGTATTTACTTCTAGACTTTAACTGCATTATGATCAAATTATTTGCACACTAATGAATCATGACCAAATTGAGGCACAAGAATATTCTGGTATTCTTCCTACTTGTATGACTTCATTTCTAAAGGAAGTTCCTCATTGCTTAATAGATCAAGCATTTTGCTGGAAAGTTTTTGCCTCCTAATATACAACAAGGGGCACATTTTGACAATTCACTGCAGGTGAACAGAAATTTTTACCAGCTCTTATCAACTATTCAAAGGGGGGGGGAACACACATGTTCAGTAAAGATCCTAAGACAATATGTAGCAGCTTTTGCCATCCATTATTTCACAGCTGAGGGAGTGGGGAGGGAGAGAACTTGCCTCCAAACCTCCAAGATTTCTCATTACGGCAATAATCACTCTTGGTTGGGAATTAATAGAAATAGTTTGGGTAATTAAGACTTAGCACATAATGATGTAGAGAAATTACCAACTTTTAAGATATTAGAATACAGTAAAATATGCTTAACACCAAAACTCTGCTGAACATAGTTTAATTTTTTATCAGGATATTGAAGAGCTTCAGAACTTCTGCTTCTAGGTCATTGTTATGAAAGCAGTAATCATTAGATTATACATAAAGGAGGGATTAGAGATTTAACAGTAACTCAATTTGTTAATCATGGTACCTGCCCTGCCAGCAGCCCCTTGAAATGGAAAGTCCCTGTCTCCACAGATTCTGCACAGTGACAGCCTAAGGCAGCTATGTTTCTTTTTTTTTTTTTTTTAATTTAAATTTTGTTAGTTAACATATAGTGCTGTATTGGTTTCTGGAGTAGAATCCAGTGATTCACCACTCATATACAACACCCAGTGCTCATTAAAACAAGTGCCCTCCTTAATACCCATTATCGATCTAGCCCATCCCCCACCCACATTCCTCCATCAACCCTCAGTTGTCATTCTTTTTGATGGATGAGATTACAGACACACACACCACACATTCTTTATCTATGCATCAGTCAACAGTTATTTGGGGTCCCTCCATAGTTTAACTATTGTTGATAATGCTGCTTTATCCATCAGGGTGCATGTACCCCCTTTGAATCTGTATTGTTGTATCCTTTGGGTAAATACCCAGTAATGCGATTGTTAGACCATAGGGAAGTTCTGTGTTTAAATTTTTTAGGAACTTCCAAACCTTTCTCCAGAATGGCTGCACCAGTTTGCATTCCCACCAACAGTACAAGAAGGTTCCCCTTTCTTCATATCCTCTCCAACACCTGTTGTTGTTTCTTGTGTTGTTAATTTTAGCTGTTCTGCCAGTTGTGAGGTGGTATCTCATCATGGTTTTGATTTGTATTTCCCTGATGATGAATGATGTTGAGCATCTTTTCATGGGCCTGTTAGTCATCTGGATGTCTTCGTTGGAAAAGTGTCTATTCATGTTTTCTGCCCATTTCTTCACTGAGGTGTTGAGTTTGGCAAGTTTTTTTTTTATAGATTTTGGATACTAACCCTTTATCAGATATGTCATTTCAAATATCTTCTTCCATTCTATAGGTTGCCTTTTAGTTTTATTGATTATTTCCTTTACTATGCAGAGGCTTTTTATCTTAATGAAGTCCAATAGTTCATTTTTGCTTGTGTTTCCCTTGTCTCTAGCGATGATTCTAATAAGAATTTGCTATGGCTGAGGTTGAAGAGGTT
The DNA here is from genome assembly GCA_003697995.1 of Taxidea taxus jeffersonii. Lineage (NCBI taxonomy): Eukaryota > Metazoa > Chordata > Mammalia > Carnivora > Mustelidae > Taxidea > Taxidea taxus. The sequence goes on from ML103042.1 coordinate 3,094, forward strand.
GCTACCTATGTTCTACTCTAGAAATTTGATGGATTCCTGTCTCACATTTAGGACTTCCATCCATTTATTTTTTGTGTATGGCATAAGAAAGTGGTCTAGTTTAATTCTTCTACTTGTTGCCATCCAGTTTTCTCAATATAATTTGTTGAAGAGCTTATCTTTTTTCCATTGGATATTCCTTCCTGCTTTGTTGAAAATCAGTTGACTATAAAGTTGAAGGTCCATTTCTGGGCTCTCTATTCTGTTCCAAAGATCTATGTGTCTGTTATTGTGTCAATACTATGCCATCTTGATGGCCATAGCTTTGTAATATAATTTGAAATCCAGAAGTGTGATGCCTCCAGTTTTATTTTATTTTATTATTTATTTTATTGCTTTGGGTATTCAGGATTTTTTGTGGTTCCATATAAATTTTAGGATTGTTTGTTCTAGCTCCATTAAAATCACTGGTGGAGTTTTGATAGGGATTGCATTAAATGTATAGATTGCTTTGGGTAGTATAGACATTTTAGCAATGTTTGTTCTTCCAGCCCATGAGCATAGAATGCTTTTCCATTTCTTTGTGTCCTCTTCAATTACTTTCATAAGCGTTCTATAGTTTTCAGAGTACAGATCTTTTACTTCTTTATTTAGATTTATTCCTAGGTATCTTTTTTTGGTGTAATTACAAATGGAATTGATTCTTTGATTTCCTTTTCTGCTGCTTTATTATTGGTGAATAAAAATGCAGCAGATTTCTGCACATTCATTTTACATTTTGCAACTTTTCCAGATTCATGTAGGAGTTGTAGCAATTTTTTGGTGGAGTCTTCAGATTTTCTATATAGAGTATCATGTCATCTGCAAGTAGTGAAAGCTTGACTTCTTCCTAAGTCAGCTATGTTTCAAAGTTAGGACAACACCTGCTCATTGAACCAAAGTGATCATTTATTTGATCCATAAGAAGTCAATCCACAGTCTAGCCAGCAATCTATAATGTGTTTTGACATGAAAAAATCAGCCTCTATCTTAGGGAATTTAAGCTTGTGAAAAAATATGTATTATAGCTGTCAGAGAAAGCCAGTGAAGACTCATGGAAAAATAGAGGGTGTAGGAAACTGACAGCCCAATTTATGAGTAAACCAAAATCATGAGTAAGCAGAAGGTAGAGAAAAGATATATAGAGAATAGAGGGTGAAGAAGGTAGTCAAGAGAGTGAGCAGAATTGGGCAGAAATATGAAAAATAACTGAGTCTCATTAATAGTAGAGTCCTTGATTCAAAAGCTATAGATTCCTATTGTCCATATCCTTGGAACTGCCTGGGATTCTGAGCTGGGATCTAGTTCTGATTTCCTTTTGATTCTTTGTTTTTTTAAGGGACCAAGGTAAAACATATTTCTTCTGGGGAATAAGACCTTTTAAAAGTAGATCTCTATCCATAGGAAACAAAAGGAGACTGTGCTGAACTCATGTGCCCTGCTCTGGAGGACACCTATACTCTGCTCTGGGCTCTGGACTCAGTAGCCAGACCCAGGTAAACCTGGAAGAAAGATGAGCCCATAGACACGCAGTGCCATCAGAGACAATGACACCCTGTGAGAAGGCCCTTTTCTGTATCATCTTCGCACCGCAAGGTAAGGCAGGTGCACCTGACCAAAAGTTGATTCTCATATTTTGCTTGTATCCTAACCTCACCCAAAATTACCTGATATAAATTGGTTTTCAAATCTTTCAATCAAATAAGTATGCAAAAATAAAAAGATTAAACTGTCTACTGCCTCCCTGACATTCTTAATTGCCTTGAATAATCCTCTGATGGTAATTTATCTATTGAGGGTAGCTATTGATCTTTATTTCATAGATTAGTATAATAATAGTAATAACATTTGTTTTAGTACTGTTCTGCAGGATTTCATTTTAAGTAGCATGTAGACTCTCTGTAAAGGGCAAATTGGATCCAGAAATACAGAATGTACACTGAGAATCAAGGTTAAACTCTCCATGTAGACCAAAGCCAACTCCACAAAGGGAGGAATGCCATGTACTATTATTAAAACTATTTTGAAAAATTCAGGTACCATTATTGGTCTTAGATTCCCAGAAAAAAAAAGAAATAAAACTTGCATCAAGTTTCATACATAGTCATATGTTAAGTTCACAAATTCCTTCTTTCAGCATATAAAATAAAACATGGAGAAATCTAATGAAATTGGATACAGGTGCAATATCTAGATTACCAAATTTGAGAAATAAATAAGATAAACAAAATACAGCACAAATGCCAAGAGATGAGAGAGAAGTTGAAGAAAGAGCAATGGAGAGAAGAAATTCTAGAGGTTAAAATTAATGGTCCAAAATCTATATAAAAATACATTTTAGACCCCACAGGGAAAACTGGGTAGTTAGACCTAGAGAAAAGACAGGGTAAACAAAGGAGAAGACTAGTATTTCATTCATCTTTAGCCCCTTGGCCTTCTTTAGGAATAAGCCAGTAAAAGTTTGTGTTGTTTAGCCCAATGTTACAATAAATTTGGCTATAAAGAGAAAGCAAAGGGGCTTTTATGGTCAATGTTGAAAATGGAAAGATGTTAGTCAGGAAACCCTAACTACATTTTTGTTAAATTATGTTAAGGCACTTATATATGTACTGTATATCTAAGAATCCTTGACCTGTATTATACTCTCTTCTAATTTTCACAGCTGGAGGTCCCCATGTGGCTTTGGTTTTTCCCGGACTATCCTATTTCCCCAAGATTTGTGATCTTTTGCCCTCCATACAAATAACAATTAAAATCATTTTGAGTTTATATGTAGCTAGTTATGACTAATTCATATTTTGACTCTAGGTGGTCTTAACCACTCTCCCTTCACAGTGGAGTCTAAGGTTATTCAGTAGGGAGATGTCACTGATAGGCCTTGCCAACCCTACCTCATGACCATCATTACTACCAGATCTCAAAATGTAGTGCCCATGTAAGCAACATTATTGATGGCTGTTAGACACAATGATATAGCACTGACATTAGGACTGAACAGGCTTTAATGGAACCTAACCACCACCCACCTTATTGCTATTATGGGGAAATGCATTCTATACCCTAGTCAATGAGCCAACATTTTAACTTCTGAAAGGTGCAAGTTGGGAACTGCCTGCATATGGCCATATATGTGTAATATGTAAGAAAGACCAAGATTTTCCCAGGGAATATGTGCAGAGCTTTTCAAAAACTTAAAGGGGAAAAATATCAATATGTTTAGCTTTTCTTCACTCAGAAACATTACATTAGCACATTTGTTTTGAGAAGTCAAAGATTTCACCACAATGAGAGAAACACTGTCTTTATACATTGCCTTAAGGTGAGTCCAAAATAAAAAGTGCCAACTGTTCATGTCATTTTAAATGTTAAAAGTTTTTGTCATCTATTATAAAGTTTAAATGACAGGGTAAATAAATTTTTTTAATGGCAACAGAGAAAAAAAGACTGAATTCACTTTTTGGGAACCTATTAAATTAAAGTGATTTTTAGCACACTCTGCATTCTCCTTGCTTCAAAGAGAAATAATAATTCAGAGACCAGCCCTTTTTTATTCCTCTGAGAGGCATAAAGAACAATGACTGAAATGACTTTGAGAGGAGAAAAAGAACTGACAGCCAGCAGGGAGAATGGATACTGCTGTGAAAAAAAGGAGTTGGAAGGAAAAAATACATCTTCAGTAAAGGAGTCAAAGTCTAGAGGAAAATGGAGAAACAAGCACAAAAGAATGGATGGGTCAGGGGAAATTAGAAATACCACAAAAGTTTTGCATTCAAAACATAAAATATAATGGGTACAATATTGGGCAGAAATAGTCTCAAAAAAAGAAAAAAAAACACCAAAACTTACATTACTTCTAGTACCTATAAAATATGTTCATATCATGAAATTCTGTTTTATTAGTATACCAATTATTTCCAAATCTAGAATCATGGCTAAATAAATTGTCACATTTGTTGTATTTATCACTTATTAGTTACTGAATCCTCTATGTTGCATTTCATTAAGGTAAGGTAATTAAATGGGAAACAAAGTCTGGACTTCTTTAAGAAAGCATACTTGCTTCCTTTTTCCACTGTACTGCAAGAATAATTTCATGAGGGGTGCCTGGGTGGCTCAGTCAATTAAGCATCTGCCTTTGGCTCAGGTCTTGATCCCAGAGTCCCGGATTGAGCCCCACATTGGGTTCCCTGCTCAGCAGGAAGTCTGCTTCTTCCTCTCCACACCTCCTGCTTGTGTTCCCTCCCTCACTGCCTCTTTCTCTTCATCAAAAAGAAGAAGAAGAAGAAGAATTATTTCATGAACAAATCATCAAACCTTATGAGTTTCCTTTTTAAGCTTCTTCAATATTACAGCTGATGTCAAAAGAAAAATTTAGAAGTTAATTAGCTGCCCTCATCTGAAACATGTTTCTCCTTTTTTATGAAGTAAACTGAGAACTACAGATATCAAGTACAAGTTTTGTAAAATACAATCTTAACAAGCCCCACTATATGTACTAACAGGAATCCCTAAACTCAACCCAATAATACAGTTAACATTTCACTAATTTTAAAGAAAGTGTATCTTCATTGGAGTGACTTCTCTCTTTCCTAAGAATCTTACAAAGCAGGTAGCTGTTTGCAGCATTAAACACATCGTACTGTATAAAACCAGAGAAGCATCATTCACCTTGAAGCCCATATCAATGGTGCCCTCTGGAGTTGTGCAGTATATAGGCTATTAGTACATGAGAGTTCTAGCAGTATTTATATTTATCATCGTCAATTTTCTTAGAAGCTTATATCATGAATCTCAATTTCAAAAAATAACATCAATAAAAATTTACTACTTATTATCAAAACTGATTCTCAGTCCTTATTATACATTTCCCAGTAAGATGTAAAAATAAAAAAAAACACCATCTTCCCCTCAAACACATGTAGTTTAAATCTCAAATCTGCAACTCACTACTCATGAGATTTTATGCAAGTTATCTAGCCCCTAGGCTCTACTCAAGTGTAATGGGATTAGCCAACTCTCACGGGATTATTATAGGCATTGACTATAAAAACATAAATCAACTTCCTTACACAGAATAGATGACAATAAATATTCGTTGTTATCATGCCACCAACATACTAAATCTGACATGTTTTGATAATAAAATATTCCAAAAGTTAAGGGGTTAAAGATTTACATAAACACATAAAATTTAAAATTATGCCCCTGGTTAGATAATTATCATAAGTAATAAGTATGGTATTACATTTTTTTTACATAAGTTAGAGTGTAGTCATGAAGAGATTGGTACATTTTCATAATCACAGAAATAATTCTCTGTAACACATATAAACTTAAATGAAAGGACATTAGTAAATATAACAATAGTTATTAAAAGATTATGTTCAATCACAAAAAAATACAAACGTGGGCTCAGATGCCTTTACAAGGGAGAGGTAAGTTACACCAAACATTCACTGAATTCTAATTTTATACATATTGTTTCACTAACTGAAGATGGGAGTGATAGTGCTGGTACTTAACTCATTTAATGAAGCTAACAGTAACTTTGATACAAAAATCAAGATATTTTTAAAAGCTAGAATTACAGATTAATATCACTTATAAGCCTGGATACAAAATCCTAAATAAAATATCAATCCAAAACTAGGAGCATATTAAAAAAAATTGTCATGCAAGGATGACAATGCAATGCAAGAATGATTAAATGTGATAAAAATGCATTTACGTAATTGACAATTAGATTAAAAGAGAAGTTATGTGGGGGCACCTGCCTGGCTTAGTTGGAAGAGCATGAAACTCTTGATCTTGGGGTCATGCATTTGAATCACACATTGGGCAAGGAGCCTACTCAAAAAGAGAAAATAAATAAATACAAAAAATTTTTAAAAAGAGAAGGTGTGTGATCATCTCCATAGGTAGAGAAGGAAGAAGCATTAGATAACATTCATCCTACTCATGATTTTTTTTAATTAAAAAATAAAAAACCAACCTCGGCAAAATAGTGCTATTAAAAAAAAAAAAACCACAGCTACACTAACTAAAAAAAGATATATACCAAAAACTTTGAATGACCATTACACTCACTAATGGGAACCTGAAGCTTTCCCTTTAAAGTCAAATATGGGACAGTGATATTTCTATCACTGGCTCTACTTAACCATGTTCTGAAAGTACTCATCAATCATTAAAAGAAAATAAAACAAAGATTTAAGAACTTGGAAAGGAGTAAGCATAGGTGTCATTACTTTACAGATAATATGATTTTCAGCCTAGAAAACTCTAAAAGAATCTATAGAGAAATTATAAGAGAGTTCAGCAGAATTGTGAGGTGAAAAAAATGAACTACATATAATCTATAACATCCCACATACCAGAAACAGTTAGAAAATAATTTTTAAAAGACCCCATCGGGGGGCCTCGGTGGCTCCGTGGGTTGGGGCCTCTGCCTTCGGCTCAGGTCGCCATCCCGGGGTCCTGGGATCGAGCCCCGAGTTGGGCTCTCTGCTCAGGGGGGAGCCTGCTGCCTCCTCTCTCTCTCTGCCTGCCTCTCTGCCTACTTATGAAATAACATCTTTAAAAGACCCCATCTACAACAACAAACAAAAATTGCAAAATATGTAGGAATAATTTTTACTTAATTGGGTAGCATTTATGGAGAAAATTTCCAAAACCTTATTGAAAGGTAGGAAAGGATGGCAAAAATAAAAGAAGAAATATGTGATGTTCACGGATAGAAAGAATCAAACTAAAAAGATTTCATCTTGCTCAAACTCATACATAAATTAGTGTAATTCCAATAAAATGCAGAGATTTCTACAGAGATTTCTGTAGAACTTGAAAAACTGATCCAAATTTTAGAAAGTCAGTGGAACAATAAGGCTGAGGCAATTTGGAAACAAAGAACAAGCTGGGGTAACTTGACAGAGCCATAAGTAATCAATACTCATTACAAAACTCTAATCGTTAAGAAAATGGGTTCTTGACAAATTAGCCCAATAGAAAATAAATAAATTGGGCTACCATTTACAAAGGTTTTTTTGTAGTTTAAAAGATCAAAACAATTGAAAAACCAAAATGTAAGACATTTATAAAAGGGGCAATAATGTTTATGTCTGCAGGGTAGAAAATGATTTCTGAAACAATATGCCAACATAAAAACAAAGAAAACCACTTGTACTACCAACTACATTTTAAAAATAAAACTTGCACACAGCAAAAGACAACTTAAAAAGAAAAGACAAACTGCAGACCAGGAGAAGATACTTACAACAAACTACCAATGGATACCAATGGATGGTATCCAGAATTTACCAAAAACTCTGGAAAATAAGAAGGAAAAAAAAAAAGCTCAATAGAAAACTAGCAGCAAGCTTCTCAAAGAAGAAGAAATATGAAAGGCTAAGGAAGAAATGAAAAGATATTCATCCTAACCAGTAATCTGGAAAATGCAAATTAAAACCACAGTGTGGGCAGTTCCTGGGTGGCACAGTGAGTAGAGCCTCTGATTCTTGGTTTTGGCTCAGGTCGTGCTCTCAGCATCATGGGGCTCCATGCTCGTGTGGGGTCCACTGGGGTTTCTCTTTCCCCCTCCCTTGATCTCTCCCCCTCCTTTCTCAAATAGATAAATATTTTTTAAAAAAATAAATAAATAAAATCAGATAAACCAATAAGAAACCACAGTGTGGGACTCTTTCATACCCATCAGGTTAACAGTAAATTTCAAGTCCCAGGTGTTGGCAAGAATATGGAGCAATGAACTTTCATGAACTACCAATGGAGGTAGTTACAAATTGGTATGCCCTTTGAGAAAAACTTGACCATATCTAAAAGGATTGAAGATGAGCATACATTTCTGTTTCTATAGTTCCACTCCTAGGTGTATATCCTAAAGAAACTCTTACAAATAGTTGAAGATACTTGCATGCAGTATTCTTTATACTGCTACCTATGATAACCAAATAGTGAAAATAACCCATATGCCTACAAGTGGAAGAATGGACCTTAAAAAGTTGGTGTTGTTAAACTAGAATAATATTTTTGCCATATTAGTCTGTGTGGGTTTTTTTTTTGTATATTTACATCACTTCCATTTTTTTTAAAACAAGCAGGGAGAGGGTAAATAGAGTAGATATATTTGAAAAAGGAAATGCTTCTGGTTATTTCAAATCTATGAAACATGCTAAAAATTTGCTGGAAGAAATCATTACACAGTAAATTCACAAACACCTTGAAGGCATCAGAATATGTGATCTGTAAGAAAGAGGTCTCAGCAGACTCACCTAATTTTGCAAAAAGGCAGAATAATAGATCTGCTGGGTGAAGAGGAAGCGATAAATGCAATATCTCAACTTCAGCAAGAATTCTTATCTTGTGCCATATGGAGTTCTCATCAAAGAAGAGGGAAGAGAGAAAATTTATATAGAAAATGGGAATAGCATACTCTAGAGCTAGACTCCAGTCAACAGAATAAAATCACACAGCACACAAGGAGATGGATAATTTTTCTTCCTTAAAGACCACTGTCAAATTTGGGAGCAAAACTAGAGGCAATCCTAAGTTCACATGTCTCTTGGCTTCAGTGGTAAAATAAAGAGCATAGAGGTCTTAAATGTGTAGTTAACATCTATCTAAGAGGGAGTAAGAAAAGTTCTTTCACATGGAGATGTATTTATTAAATTAAGAAAGTGGTCAAGACCAACCTAATGTTTCAAGAGAAGTACATTTCAGGAAGAAATATATATAGAGAATTATATATAGAATTTATACTCTATATATAAAATATTAAAAATAACTGAAACACTAACTAGGAAGCACAGTTCATAGTCCTTCACATAAAAACAACTTTGGCAAGGAAAGTGGTGATTTTCCATCAAGCAATTAATTTGATGAGGGACACAGGACAGAAAGGGAGGGACTGGCTTCTCCACAGCTGTGTCCTCATGCTGTCTGATGAGGCAAATCCATGCTGCTGACCAATCGTGTGGGTGACCAACCAGATGGTCTCACATGCTGGGACTGATCAGTTGAGAGTAGAAACCAATTTAGAAGTCAGCTTGGTCATCACATTGACTTATGAACATCAATATGTCACTGAGATCTAAAAATCAATTCTAATAAGGGGATACAGACATAGGAGCCCTGCCCTGAGGGTGAGTTCAGTTATTCTCCACTTTTGTTCCATAGTGTGTCCACTTCTGTCTCCACTACTTCAAGGAAATGTAAAGGTATAAAATGGGCAAGGAGATTCTTCAAAATAGGCAAGTATACCAATGAGAATAATTATTTTAAAATTCATATTATCAGAGAATTTTAGCTAGTCATTTCACATTTATGCCTTCATCCTTACTCAGAATGTTGTCCCCAGCTGTTCTTCATCTTGGGAAAAAAGAAAGTAAGGATTTAGATTACAACATGAGATATTTAGGTCAGGATTAAAAATGACTTTCTGACAGAGACCAGCTGATAAACTTTAGAAAGGGTCTGTAGGAGAAGTTGCAGAAATTCCTTTTAAGGAGGTATTCTTCAATAGTGTGTATTTTATTCTGCCTTGGAAAAAACTGACAGAATTTCTCTCAGTCTTCAAATAAGAGTCTTCCTAGAAATAGCACCCCATGAAAAATTACTAAAATTTTACTAAAATTACTAAAAATTTGGGGAAATATTTCAAGAGAAAAAAGTTATTATAAAATAAGTACTTGGCAAAGTAAGCTCTGTATTGTGCAATGAAGGTGTTTTACCTTAAATTATACGCCCACATTCTATAAGAAAGATCAGCATTAATGCTTTCAAAACAACTAATGCTTTACAGAGAAAATATATAATTTCAGAAACCATCTGCCCACAAGTCATATTTTCTTTGTTACTTCCTTGTGTTTTCTTAACTACTTTGTTAATATTTGCATAGAAGCAGGACCCTTCTTTCATGAAAGCACAGATATTTAATCGATGTTTATAATATTACACAATTGTTGAAATTACACTGAACAAAAACACATATGTAGTTCTGAGGAGTTCGCACGCTGGAAGCGTGAGCATTCCCAGAATAAATAATATGTGTGTATTCAATGCCGTAATTGCTGGTATTTCTGTATTTTCTAGTGTCTGTCTATTATCTGATGAATGGGCTCAACTTTTCCCATCCTAGGGTGGAGGGACAAAGAGGAGAAAAGGGAGAGGGATGTGTGTGTGCACAGGGAGCGGTGATGCCTCTCTCTGTGTGATCCAACCCTTCCCCTCTGAAAAGAACCAGGACAAGTCACCACTGCACATATACATTTGAATTGCTATGGCCAGACTGAGATTGGGTTGGGCACTGAGCATCCTGAGGCCATAGACTTAAGAATACACAAGAGCTGAAAAATGCTCTGAGTATAAGACTTCATCTATCTTTGTAACCTTGAAGAGTCAAAAAAAACAAGAAGACTAAATGTCATCTTTAAGCAGAACAGAAAATAGTGACACCACCAAGGAAGCTCTGACAGGCTTCTTCCCCTTTCCCCCCCTGCCTAAGACTGAGTCTTTGTTATAGCACGAGCCCATGCAGGGTACAGGACTCAGGAAAAAAGAGCCTGTATCACTTAGATTTTGCCAGTTGCAAACAACAGAAACTGATTCTATCTAGCTTAAGGGGGGAAGAATGTTTTACCATAATAAGAGGTTGCTTATAGGTCTAAAGAAAAAGCAGGGAGCCAAAAAAGGTTTTTTGAGAAAAAGCTAGAATCCCGGCAGCTCTAGGAATTTAGTTAAACGACAGCTTCTTTCCGACCACCACAATCACACCACTATGATGAGGAATGTGTTCTAGGCCTATTCACTTGTCTCTGTGCCACTCACACAAAATTCAAATCAAGGAGAAAGGATCTGACCATGAGTTTGGGCTCACCCCTCAGTCAGGAGTTGAAATGGATACCTTGCCTGACAGTCTCACTGAAACTGCGTTCAACAGGGAAGGGGCCATCCCCCAAAAGAAAAACTAAGCTTCTGTTAGAAGAAGTAGGAATGAATGATAGACACACAAAATCGACAAAAGTATGGGCACCAACCAGCCACAGCAGGTGGGTGGCTGACAGGAGAAGGAAGGCTAAAGGCATGTGCACAGGCGTGGAGTCGATGACAATGCCAAAAAGGCCACAGGTTCCAGTGACAACAGGTTTACTGGATCCCTCTTGCATGGCTCTTATCAATCTAGAACCTTATTTGGCATGCAAGAATTTGCTTGTCTATCATTCTGCTTTTATATTTATATTTCGGCTGTATCTCATCCTCCTGCGAAAAACCTCATTTCAGTGATGGATTAATAGGGACTTCTTCACCTTACACTCTCCTTCCAATGAAAACATACAGACCATTTTAAATATTATATTCTCATTATTTCCTCATTCATTCATTGAGCAATAGCTGTTTTAGCCAGAAAGTGCCACCTAGAGTGCCATATTGGGCCTTCAGCATCAGCAACCATGTCGTTGAGACATAACTCTTGTAGCTGAATAAGCTATTGATACAAACCTGCACACTAAACCATTTCTAAAGACTCCTCAAAGTTAAACGTGGTTAGGAAGAACATGTTAGACTTGGAGGCACGTCATCAGCTCCAGACCCTTCCAAATATTATATCAAAACAAGATTTCCAAGGCATTCAAAACAAGAAAACACTTGAAATTTTTGAAAATGACAACTCTAGAGATTAATGCATGTGTTTATGACATTTTTAAATGTTCCCCAAATTAAATGTCATTAGAAAGGGTCCATTATTAAGTCATTGTTTATACATAAGTATGGATGTCAGCACTGCACATACAGTCTGCACATACAGTTATAAATGGCACCTGCCTCAAACAGAACACCCCAGTTCTATTTTTTCTGGCTCCTGTTCCACATAGGAAGTGAAGAGATGCTTGTCCTTACACACCTATCCAGGTACTTACACATTCACCTACATAACACCCTGCGTGTTGTTACACTTGAGACGGAGACTCTGTGCATGGAGCATATTTATAAATGATTCACTGAGTAATAAAATCCCCTTTACCCTTTCTGAGCTTAAAGAGCATTAAGCAGTCAAAGAAAAAAAAGAAGAAGAAAAACACATAGGGATTTGGCAAAAAGCTAAAAATAACAAGGGTTAAAAATAATAAGGAAAATTTTGAAGGGAAAATTATAAAAGTATGGTTCAAAGAGAAGAACATTTTCCCAACAGCAGAGGAAAGATACATTCCTTCCTTCAGTCTCCGAATGTGAATTAAGTAGGCAGGCAAACATGACGAACGGCACTTCAGCTTCCAGCAGCGGAGAATAGAATGAAGCCTGGACAAGCGGCCAGCTAGAAAGTCTACTGTGGCATAGAGAAATAGATATTCCTAATGAAATATTAGTACTTTCAAATATTTGTAATGACCCCAGGAGGCCAACACATGGTTAATATGGAGAACCCGGATTTAATGAAAAAATAAACAGGATTTCTTATCTAGCCCTCAAATACCCTTATTGCATATAAAGCATATCAAATTCAGGTTGCTTTTTTTTTTCAAGTATAACCTGCCACACTGGTTGTTAAGTTTAATCACAGAGAATCTATAGCATAAATGCTCTAAATCCACATTCTAATGTATTCAGACATTCAGAATCACAGTTGTTTCAAAATTGTGTCAAAAAGATACCAGCTATTTCTAATATGCAAGAGCTTCTATAGCACCATATTTCCCCACCCCCAACCCTGGGTCCACTGCCATCATGAATTAAAATTTCCTGGAATATCAGGGCAATCTTGGGAAGAATGTCAGGGCCTGTCCCTCCCTTGCTCAGAGATGATGCTATTGATCAGCTGTAAGAAGAACAGGAGGCCTAGTGGTTGCTAAGGTCAGAGTATGATTTAGCCCTAATTGAGGAGAGAGCTCTGTGAAACCAAAATGGATAACCTGTCTGCTCTAATTCGTAATAAGTACCTGTTAATGGATCAAATAACCTTTATTGCAGTTAATTTATTCCTAAACATTTTTTCTGGGGAAAGTTGATCTTCTGCTTTATAACACTAGGTTGAGTTGGTCAAATCCAATTAAAAATGGCTTCCAAATATAGGAATTGGCTTTGACTGATATGCAGAAATATATATATATTTTTTACACAAATCCACGATTTCCTGCTTTGCCTTTTTTTTCTTTTTATTGTGATAATATATACAACATAAAATTTGTCACTTTAATCATTTTTAAATGTATAGTCCAGTGGCATTAATTATAATACACAATGTTTTACAATCATCACCATATCTATTTCCACTGCTTTTTCTCTTTTTTTTTTTTAAGGTTTATTTATTTATTTGAGAGAGAGAATGAGAGCACAGGGAGGGGCAAAGGGAGAGAAAGAGAGAGAATCCCAAGCAGACTCCATGCTGACATGGAGCCCTCCATGGGGCTTGATCTCACGACTGCGAGATCATGACCTCAGCCAAAACCAAGATTCAGATGCTCAATTGACTGAACCCCCAGATGCCCCCAAAACTTTCTCATTACCCCCCAAAAATCTATACCCATTAAGCAATCAGTCTTCCATTTCCCCTTTACCCCAGCCGCTGGTACCTTCTAATCTACTTTCTGTATATGAATTTGCCTACTCTAGATATTTTACCTAAGTTGAATCATGCAATATTTGTCCTTTTGTATCTGGCTTATTTCACTTCACATAACGTTTTTAATGTTCAACCCTGTTGTATCATGTATTAGAATTTCATACTTTTTTACAGCTGAATAATATTTCTTTGTATGAATATACCACATTTTGTTTATCCTTTCATCTAATGATGAATATTTGAGTTATTTCCACTTTGGCGATTGTAAATAATGCTACAGTAAACATTGGCCTGCAACTATCTGTTTGAGTGCCTGTTTTCATTTCCTTTGGGTTTATACCTAGAACTGGAATTGCTGGGTCATATGATAATTCTGTTTAACTTTCAGAGGAACCACCGAACTATTTTCCACAGAGGCTGTACCATTTTACATTCCTACAAGAATTTTTTTTCCTTTTTTCAAGCAACTTTTTCTTAAGCCTCAAAATAGAGAAAAAGAAAAGATAGAAATAAGGAACTAGCCTGTCCCTAAGGGAGCCAGCCTGCAGAACCGTTCATCTTGTCATGCTGTCCTGCAGACTTTTATAAATGTACTGTAAAATAGCCCTCATTTTAACACTTGGTTTTATTTTTACTTTTTTTTTATTACACAGTGCTGTGTAATTAAGTACATATTTCTCCCTTTGGTTCACCGGCCCGTATTATTTCCATTTTCCATGCTAAGGCTGTAGGAAAGCATTATTTTAGTTGAATGGAAGGAAGCATGTCAAAGGCCTATTATTAGGTTACCCTATATATATGCTGGGAGTTGTTCTCTGGTCCCCTAAACACCCAGATCCTTCCACCTCACCAGCCTGCAGTTACACTTTCAGTCCTTTACTCCCTTAACAAGTTTCCCCATGTCATTTCCCAGAGCAATTGCAGGCTACTCTTCCTGCTTCTGGCAGATTGATTGTCTCATTTAGTGGGGTGGTTTTGCTTTGCGAATAGAGAGAAATTCTTCCGCATTAATCTTTTGTCTTTAAATTTTAGGAATAACTCCACTAAATATACAATTTAATGATTACTAAGAATGTGAACTGCACATGATTGCAACCAAAAGAACCACTGATGGCATTTTTGAAAACTGCACTCTATACATCTTTTTGGCCCATTATGTATCCCAAGCAGAGGGGTTTCAACTGATTGATACAGGAAAGTTCTCAGAAAGCAAGAACCCCACCAGAGGGTACATTTTTCATGTGCAAGCAAATGGACATATTGCTAGTTCTCATATTGCTTCTCATATTGCTAGTTAAGCAGCAGATAGGAATCACAAAATGTTATTGAGTGGCTAGCAGTGAGGTACTCTCCTTGGGTGCAAAACTTAATGGGTGCCAAAATCTCAGTAATCAAGATAAATAATATTTTAATGCAATATTTTCAAAAAATAAAATTTAATGCAAAAATGTCCATGATGAACAATACATTAAAATTCTAAATAAAGATAGGATTAGTATTACTGATTTTTTCTTTTGCCTCTGGCTCCATGTGGTCTGGCACAACACTAGTGGCTAAAAAGTTTTTATTATGAGTATGATAAAAGAAAACAGCATCACTGTAATATTTCTACACATCATTATTCTACTCCCTTAAATCTCACTCTCGTAGAAAACACCTACACAGAGCCCTGGACAAAATTGTGAACCAAGTAAAATTTATCCTCAATGGCTTCCATCTCCTTTTTCCTCTTCACCCACCCGCAAATTCCCAGTAGATCGCATGCTGTCCCCCAACTTCTGAGGGTCTCCCACTTGGGCACCTTAGCTACACCTACTGTCCCACAGAATAGTCCAAACGCTGCACCTCTTCTAGCTTTTGTGTAGTCCAAAAGCAAAAAGAATCTACCCCAACGGAAAATAAAGATTGATATCAAAAAAGGCCAGGATTCTTCAGAGAGAAATTAATCTTAAATAGAATCACACAATTTTAGAATGAGATCACAAGGATTCACTATATGAATTCTTTTTATTTTACTAATAAAGTAACAAGCTCAAAGAGGTTAGCAATAGCTTGTGCACTGAATTAGAGTAGAGGCATAGCAAAGACTAGAACCCAGGTCTACTCACCTACAAAATTGACAGAGCTCACTCTTTACTCTGTGTTTTTGACATCTGTAGCTGCACATGAAAAAAAAAAATCAGAAATCCCTGAGACATAAAACTACTCAATTTCTTTGTGAGAGTTTATTGTGCAGTCACCATCATTAATGAGTTCAAATATTTATCCATGGATTATTTTGTGTCTAGGATACTGTGCTGAAAACTGGAAGTCTTGGTAGAGGAGGTAAAACTTCAAATAATCATTCCATAACTGGAAGAATTTACAGAGAAGAGAAAATGGGAAGATTGAGCAAAATGAGCAATAGGTACGTTTGCTGCAATAATTTTTTTAAAAGAGCCAACATTTAAGTGGGTTACAAAATGTGATGTTAGAAACCTTTCCCAAATATTTTAGTAATCTGATTATCTTCAAGGTTTGGTCCAGGAATGCAGATGGATTTGCTAACAAGAATATCCATCTTACCAAAAGTCGTCACAGCTTCAGACTTCTTTCCCTACTAACCAGTTTCTCATTATTCTCTAATACAATATATAAAATATGTCAAATAAAAAGCAAGCACCAACCGTTGGCTAGAAAATGTATTTCACTTCCCTTCCATACAATAAACGATTTGGGGAGTGTGGGAAGGGGGAACTGAGTAGACTCAATCCTGTATGACAAAAAATATATCAAACACAGTTTATGAATTGGAGGATGGAGAGTAGGCATGGTTCTTATCTTTCTGAGATTCTTTTCTGAAAATGAATACTCCAAATCAAGAATTTTTTTTAATTTTTTTATATAAACATATAATGTAACCCCACCACCCTCTCCCGACACCCTTTCCCCCCACCCCCCTCAGTTTGTTTTATGACATTAAGAGTCTCTTTTGGTTTGTCTCCCTCCCGATTCCATCTTGTTTCATTTATTCTTTTCCTACCCCCTTAACCCCCACCCCCATTGCATCTCCACTTCCTCATATCAGGGAGATCATATGATAGTTGTCTTTCTCTGCCAAATCAAGAATTTTAATTGAACTTTTTTTGTCCTATAATACTGGTGATTTTTTTTCCTTCATTCAAATGGTTGCCTATTTTCTGAAAGCTATCAAAAGCCCAAATATTCTACTTTTTTTAACCATCAGAAGTTTCTGATCCATTTTTTGATCTTTAAAACATTTAAAATTAAACAACACTTTTTATATTATTGCCTCAAATTATCCTTCTAGATTTAATATGATAATAATTATTGAAGCTATCTTAAGTGGTATATAATAAACTAATACACTGACAATATCTGTGAAGAACTGTGAAGAAATCTAAGCCAACAAATGATGCATATATTGAAATTCAGCTCCCCATCTCAAATCAGCCCCACCCATTCCCACCAAAAATTGCTATGGCTTTCTCTTCCCACTCCATGGTCTCATTACATTTTCAAAATTCCCAGAACGTCTACATTTCTATCCAGAATTTAGCTAATGAATACAAAGCAATTATCATGTCTTTGGACACTTTGTTTTACAATTTTATGCAGCACATTTTTCCTAGCTGCTACTCTGGCTCCGATCTAGTTTCCTTGATAGTAATTTTACTGGTGCTTCCTCAAGGGCCCATCTAACATTATTAAAGCTTATCCATGGCCAGTTTCTACATTCTTTACTAGAAAGATGACAACACCATGTGAATACGACATAACAGGACCATTGGTGGCTAAACTGACGTTTCAGGAAACAAGGGGAGAATATCACATACCAGCTTCAAAACGTCAGATTAAGCTTGGAAATACAGTTTATCATTCAACTTGACTTTCAAATATTTGATTTTGCACTTGGTGGGCAGGCATTTCTAATCAATATTATTGATTAACACCAGGCAGGTGGTGAAGTGGAACTAAATGTATTAGCGTTACACGCAGAACAGTGCTTCAAAGCAATGAAGTACCTGAGTTATTAATTCAAAATTGGTTCACATTTCACTACTCACTTAAAACAAAAATGTGAAAAGATGGCTCAGTGATTGTTTCCCGCAGTAAACATTCTCTAAACTGCACTCTAATGAACAGAAATTGTGAGACCAGTTCAAGCATACGTCAAGGAGACTAAAAGCATTATATAAAATTAAAATAAAAGCAAGTTTTTATACTATGGCTGACATACTGATTAGTTCTTCTTCAAGCAAAATGTTCCTGAAAGTTTCTTTCCAGATTCTTTACAAATTAAATATTGGAGGACTTACGTGGTCTTTTCTGATAACATTGTTACATGCTAAAATGAAGGTTAAATATATCAAATAAAACATGAAAATGCTTGGACATAAAAGATTTTAGTTTTCAGTTTTTAAGGGAACTATATTGTGAATATATATATCTGTCTCCAATCTGATCAAGGCTGAAAAAATGTTGAATGAAGAGAAAGTGATAATCTTGGAATGATGATTATCATGCTTGAGTTTATGAAAGCCAAAATAGACATTGAAATATTTATCTTGGATTTTAAGGATTTATTAATTGTACTCTTTTGTAGTCTTCTGCTTACTTCAAAGAGAAGAACATTTTCCCAACAGCAGAGGAAAGACACATTCCTTCCTTCAGTCTCCGAATGTGAATTAAGTAGGCAGGCAAACATGACACGGCGCTTCAGCTTCCAGCGGCGGAGAATGGAGTGAAGCCTGGACAAGGGGCCAGCTAGAAAGTCTACTTTCTCTTCTACTCTTCTACTTACTTGTACTCTTCCACTTACTTCCAAAAAAATAATTTATGTAGACAAAAGCCTACATAGCAAATTTCACAAGATCAAGTAAAATGAGCAGAGGTATACTGCTGTGCCCTATTTAGAGTTAAGTTTACTATACTCTTGGGAAATTTACCAGTGATAACCCAGCTCCTAAGCCACATAAAATCCAGGAACTGCCATCTGCCAGTTTGCCAGCACCTTATATGAGGATCTGGCAGAAGACCTCTTATTACTAGAGATGTTTTGTCCTAGATAAAGACCAACCCACCTAATCAGACCTCTCTCAGGATCTGAACACAAGATATATATAAAGTGTTGGTAACTATTAGGGCAAGAGACAACATTAAACCAAGACCAGATGTCAGTAAAAAGCAATACACTAGCAATTCAGTGACTGCTTTTAAGGTCAAATAAAATGACTCTATTTAGCTGCATCACCAACCCCACATAACAGATAATCTTATCACCTTTACCTGGAACATTCTGGAAAATTTTTTCTCATGCCTGTGGCTGATTCAATCCTCCTCACTACAACCTGGCTTCTTTTTTTTTTTTTTTAAGATTTTATTTATTTATTTGACAGAGAGAGAGATCACAAGTAGGCAGAGAGGCAGGCAGAGAGAGGGGGAAGCAGGCTCCCCGCTGAGCAGAAAGCCTGATGCAGGGCTTGATCCCAGGACCCTGAGATCCTGACCTGAGCCGAAGGCAGCGGCTTAATCCACTGAGCCACCCAGGTGCCCCTACAACCTGGCTTCTTAACCATTACTCCCAACTCACTGGAGAGCTCTACTTACATGCTGCTGTTCCAGACTGGAACTCCCTTCACCTTTATTTCATTAAACACTCTTAACCTAAGGTCATTATGTGTAACATATATTTACTGAAGGCAAAGGATAATGGAGGTAAAGTTGTACTTTAAACTTTATCTTAATACCTATTTCTCCAGCAATTCATTGGACATTCCTTGCCCACAGCTAATTTTACTGGCCGTTTCCCTAGGTAAGCCCTGTCTTTTCTCTATCCTTCTAAGGAAGCTTTCTGTCCAGGCTCATGTATAAATGAGTGCAAGGCAGGTAAAGTAAGTAACAAAAGGAAAGCAAATATAGTAATAGGTTTTATTTTCACAAAGAGAAAATTTTATACATAGAGCTTGGTCAGTTTTTCATTTCCCAAATTTCTATCTCATTCTTCTTTTTTTTTTAAATATTTTATTTATTTAATTGACAGAGAGATCACAAGCAGGCAGAGAGGCAGGCAGAGAGAGGAGGAAGCAGGCTCCCTACTGAGCAGAGAGCCCAATGCGGGGCTCAATCCCAGGACCTTGGGACCACGACCTGAGCCGAAGGCAGAGGCTTAATCCACTGAGCCACCCAGGCGCCCCTCATTCTTCTTTTAAGTAGTCTCCATGCCCAATATGGAGTTCCCAAATTTTTATCACCATTTTTAAAGCTACTGTTAAGAAAACTTACTTTTATGTGTGTGTGTGTGTGTGTGTGTGTGTGTGTGGTGATGTGAAATGGTAACTGATTTTGGCCTCATCTCCTGGAATGGGATGGTGAGCAAACAAGGGAGTGCCTCCCTTTCCAAAGGGGACAACTCGTCTCCAGCTCCAACCTCTTTGCCAAATCAAACGCCAGCCCAGGGCTTCTAGATTTTCAGGCTTTTCAAGAGAAACCAAAAATCCAGTGTGCAGAAATTTTCCTAATTTTTAAAATTCTGAATGAATACTAATTCTTAATACTAATTTGAGCTATACAAAATCTATTATGCAGTGCCAAATTCAGCCACAGGAAGAACCTGTCATTCATCTCACATCCTAGGGTTTCTCTCCACCATTTGAGTTGCCATTGAACAAATCTAAAATAACTATTTTAAAATACTGAAGCGATACAATTTGAACTAGCTTAGGAAAGGAGAATTTGCTTAATATATCTTATGGGTGCCAGGCTGAGGAATGTGGTTAGATCTTAGGAATATTTGGCCCAGGAATTCAAATTCTATCAGAGGCCATAGTGGCCACTGTAAAGGTGCTCCGTCTATCTGTCTCTCTGCCCCTCTCTCTGTTTCTGCCTTTCTCTGTCTCTCTCCCACTCTTCATTTGATTTTACTCATGTTTTCTGCCTACACAGCCATAGCTGTGGACAACTCCCCGGCTTTTCATTTAAAGTCTCCCAAAAAGAGATAGCCACCTCTTTCTCAATTTCCAAAATTTCCAGGTAAGGGCTCTTGTCCAGCTTGGGTCAAGTTAGCAGCCCTGAACCAATCAAATGTGACCAAAGTGTGGTCTCATTACTGGTGATATATAATGAGAAGAGGCAGAAGTGGTAGAGAATATTGGACAGGAAAAAAAAGAAAATTGTTGTCACTATGCAAACATACATTGCAAACATACTCCCACACTCATAAACCTTTAGATAACAGTGCAAAGGAGCCCATAATTAAATGCTCAGATGTGTGATACAAGCAACTTATGCTACAGGATTTTTAAAAAGATTTAATGTAGCTTGAAGTTAGTAGAGAAAAACTTTCTGAAGGAGGAATGATATGAGCTATCCTCAGAAGTGTACACAAGCTTTTGTTGCAGGGAGCCAAAGACTCAAAATGCTGAACAGTCATAAAGAGATACATACATTCAAATCAGTGCAACTGAACTTTGTTAGGTACCTGTGCTATATAAGGGATTATTCAAGGAATCAAAGCCCAAAGATGATCGTGAAGGGTTAGGGAGTAGTGCGATCATTCTGACTGCATTGTACTTGGTTGAACAACGTGCTTAAAGAATATTAATAGATTTTTGTCAATATTGAGGGAGTCCGTCATTTCATTTTATAGAATATTGCACTCAACAAAACCTGCCAAGAATATAAATTTGAGAAAATTTAATAAATCAGGACTACTTCAAAACATTAAATTAATAGCTTTCATGAGCATAATAAAATTTAATAGGAATCAATATGAAGTATTGCACCAAGGATCAAAATGAAAACTGGTATGAGTCTCATAATGTGGCAGACCTGGAAAAATAGCAATTGTGTAGGGGAAAAAAATTATGCCCTTTTTTAATTGCAACAATGCTATAAGTCAACCTTCTGACAACGCACTAACATATCAGAAGCAATCTTTAGTAGAATTAATACAATTATTGTATCTAGAATAAGAGTGTCAATAGTGCTTCTACTGGATCTTATTACATCTAGATCATTCTGTTCAACTATGGATTCTGCATTTAAGGGACATATGACAAATACTTCTAAAGAAGGGGATCAGAAAGTGGAATGGTCTAGAAACTGTATCATATAGAATAACCAAAGAGATCTGGAGAGAGAGGGGGGAACAAACAAGGAAATAGTTTCATAAGAATAGACATAAGACATAGACTAATCCTGAGGGTCTCTAGCAAGTGAAACTATTACCAATGGATAAAAGGTTAGTAGAAGAAGTCAGAATAAAGAAACCGGTAACAATTACTTCTTTCCCATAAAAGATGGATTGTTTTTTAATAGTAGTGAAATAGTGACAAATATTTGCCAAGACCTGTGGACCATATTCTTGCAGAGGGGAGGAGTTTGGGTTCAATGACCTAACAATCTTTTTCCAGCATTCTATATTCCATTAGCTTGTTTTCCTTTACAAATCTATATATAAAAGTTGGTGGGGGGAGCTCCTTTGGCCATGTTGAGTAAAGGAAGCAGCCTATGTCCTTCACCTTCATCACATTTAGAATTTAAAAACTAGTATCAGTGTGGACAAAATGTTTGGTAAGTTTATTGCATTCAAAAAAAATTAAGTTTATCCAGAAAATAGCTGTAATAAATGTAATGCTATCAACTACTTGGTAGGAGTGGACTTGGATAGGAGTGAACTTAGACTACTTGGGTAGGAATGAACTCAGGGGAGCCAAACGTAACATTTTCTTCCTGAAGATCAAAATTGTATCAGAGTCTACAACCCATTTCAAAACAAAATGAGCTCTCCTACATCCTCTCCTATGAAACTTCCATATGCTGCTGGTGACAGACTCTCTCAGTAGAAACCAGATTTGAGTACCAGCTATGTTGCTTACAAGTTATGTTAACTTGGACAAGTCATTAGCCTATCTAAAGCCCAACTTTTCATCTCTGAAGTAAAGCTATCAATGGAGTAATACCTCCCACATGCCTTTTGGAGAATGCATACAAACCAAACTAGATAACATATGTGAATACATTTATAAGTTATAAAAATTAGCTATTATATATAGAGGAAAAACAGCATATATTCAATTAAAATTTTCTGCAGCTGGGATTTCATGCACGTTTTAATGTTTTATGGAACATTTTTAATGTTCCATAAAATCCCTGCTTCTACTCTCAGTGTTGTCTGGTTTTACTATACAGAGTTACATTTTTAAGATATAACAATTTCCTAATTACAGTTGTTTTCTATATCATAAGATTAACTGTTACACTTGAGCACTGAGTTTAGCAGCTGGTTCAACTTTAATGCTTTTTACTCAGACCACACACTGTGAAGTAATATTCTTTCATTTTATTCCACTGTCTTACATGAATTTTATATTTCTTAATTGTCCTTTACAATATTTTTGTCTTAAAAAAATATGGAGTGAAATGAAACATCCGGGGAGCAGGGGCCACCACACCACTTCAACTTTTCCCAATGAACCACTCAACAATTTTAGAAAGGATAAAATTTTATAAAAGATAATAACATTGCTCAATGCCAAAGCTGGAATTTTAATCTAAATTATTTATAAAGCAGAAAGAAAGGATTAGATATTGCTGAAACAGAAAGATTTTGCACTTGCAGTTATTTTAAATGATTTTACATGCACAGTATGTTTTTAAAAGTTTACTGATCCCACATTTAGTAATAAACTCCAAGGGATGTCTGGCAGAAATTCCCTGCCAGAACAGTTTACATCAACCATCTGTGTCTGCAAGAAGCTTCCAGATATTCTGCCACCTGATTCACTGTCCCAACTCTTCTCACTTCTATTCACAGGCTTCTTTTCATTTTCATCGTATACTATATCTGCCCTGAGAGGAAGAAAATATTACCAAAACAATACAGTGTTACATATTCTGAAACCAAAATAAGATTGAAGAGCTTTTAACAACCAATTCAGTTGTAATGGATTGATGATTCTCTTGCTCTTCAGAATGAGGGTACATCAGCACCAGGGAATGTTTATAGGAGAGGCCTTTAGAGATTGTTTGGTCCACTGCTTTCCTTTGACAGATAAGGAAACTGAGGCCCAGAAAGTCAGAGGTTTGCCAGAGGCCCCACAGACTGATGTTGTTGCACAGGGAACTGTAGTGCAACTTACTACTGTAGGTACCCTTGTCAGCACATCACTCCAATTTGGGGATCCTCCATGATTTGTGACTTCCCTTATCCCAGCCCAAAGAGCAACCTCTCAATCACCACATGGCTTGGAAGAGTAGACCTACCTGCTAAGAAGGAGGACATTTTCCAAATAGTGCAAGTCTGGCTGCCCTCAAAGACCTCTTTTCACCAACCCCAGGGCCCTGTCTCCCCTCACTCAGTATTCAAAACTCTTTTAATTGAGGTATAATTGACATATTAACCACAGGTATACAACAAAATGATTCAATATTTGTATATATTGTGAAATGGTTACCACAATAAGTTTAATCAACATTCATCACCTCACATATTTACAATCTTTTTCTTATGATGAGAATTTTTAAGATTTACTCTCTTAGCAATTTTCAAATATACAAAGGTATTAACTGTAGTCACCATGCTACATATTACATCTCCAGGACTTGACAGAGCAGTAGAAAGAATACTTTGGAGTCAAGACACCAGGGACTCAAGTCTCAATTCTGCAACCCTGGAGTATTTGTTACCCTGTTTCTCCATTCCCTACTCTGTAGTATGGGCTTAGTATACCCAGCTCTCAGGGTCTTGTGAGATTTTAATGATCCATTTTTCGATATCTTTTTTTTGCTATTCTTTTCAACTTTATTGAGGTATAATTGACATATAACATTGTATAGGTATACAACAGGACTTGGTAAATGTATATATTGAAAAATGATTACCACAATAAGTTTAGTCAACATCTATCACTTCACATAGTTATGATTTTTTTCTTATGAGAATTTTTAAGATCTGCTCTCTTAGTAACTAATATATGATACAATATTGTCAACTTTTGTCACAGTGCTATACATTTCATCCCCAGAATTTTAATTTAGTGTTTTGGGATGTCTTATATGTAGGTATTTAAATTTCTTACAGTGGCTTTAATGGAACCACAAGATTGAAATGGACATTAAGGAAATGGACACTTAAGAAATTGAAGTGGACACTTAAGAAAGTGTCTGATTCACCTCTACAAAGAGAGTTCTAAAAATCTACCAAGTTTCTCAGTCCTCACAGAGACAATTCTGCAATTTCACATTGTCTTCTCACTACTTACTACTCTCTAATTCATCCAAATACAGGTCTGCCGTGTCCAAATATCAGTTTGGAAAAATAATGACCCATTGCAACACTGTTTTCAGCGATCATGATCTCCATGTAAGAGGAACAGAATAAATCCATACATTCACTAATGTATCTCATCTGTTCACTATGGAGATATTTGCCAGGGTACTCAATTGTTTCAGTCTCTTGGAAAGCCTAAGTTATTGCAGATTGTTCAAGTCCATCCAGGATGCATATAAGAAGGTGAGTCTATAACTTCTCTATGTAGTATACATTGAAGTCTGAAATTTTTTCACTGTAAATATTTGAGTAGCCATGAGAAGAGAAAAAATGGCAATTGCTAAGGAAAGTAACTTTTATCTCAACCTGCCTTTACTCAAAATAAATCTCACCCTATCACTATCCATTTTAAAACTTTAGTATTCCATCTTAAAGTACATTGGTGCCTATAGGTTTAAGAGGAGCTGGGTGACAAGAGAAATCTGGGTTTGGAAACAATCAGTTAGTATCTGCTTCACAGAGAAGGTATATTAAGCATAGTTTAACATACTTCTGACATTCTGCTGTCTTGAACTTTACAGGTCCCTGGATTTATTGATTAAGATTTAGCCACTCTGAAAAATGTGGCAATGGTTGTAACAATTCCATATTAAATTAATGCAAACACAGTGAAGAGAATTTGGAAAGAGCGAGTTAGCTAATGAATAATTTTATAAAGTGTCAAAAGCAACTGACAAAAAAATAGTAATATTAATTAATACCAACTGGCTTCTCAAAAAATATCTAGCAGCCCCTCTCAGGAAATGTGATTACTGGGTCATAGTCCACCAATTCATGTAGCATTTGGAGTAAATCCTGCAGATCTCAACATTCTGGACTGCGAAGAGCCCTCAGATGGAGCAATGATCTCACTGAGCATAAATTGTGCCAAGCCTTGGGTAACTCCTCATCTTGTACTCCCTGGAGAGATACTGACTCCCAAAAAACTGCAAGATATAACACATTAATGTCTCAGGAGGTGGGGGTGGGGCACACTTGGGTTTTCTGTGTTGAGATGTTAATATACAAGAGTTGAAATGTTTACAGGAAGATAATCAAGACTTTCAGAGCAAGTTAATTATCTTTTTTTAAAATAACTTCTTTAATTGCAAAAGTAATGATCATTTATTGCATAGAACTTAATGATAATAGTAAGGCACAAAGAAAAGAAATTAAATCCACCAATATCCCCTCCATCCTGAAATGACTATTGTGACAATTGTTTGTGAATTTTGCAATGTGGATGAACCAGGACCTTGATGGGAAAGGGGTAACTTTGAGCCAGATGTTCAGGGCAAGAAGAAAGGGGTTTTTTAAAAAATTGTTTTAAGAAAGCAAAACTTTGGGGCACCTGGGTGGCTCAGTGGGTCAAAGCCTCTGCCTTCAGATCAGGGCATGATCCCAGGGCTTGGTATTGAGCCCTGAATCAGGCTCTCTGCTCAGTGAGGAGCCTGCTTCCTCCTCTCTCTCTCTCTCTCTCTCTGCCTGCTTCTCCTGCCTACTTGTGATCTCTCTCAAATAAATACATAAAATCTTAAAAAAAAAGAAGCAAAACTTTAAGGGTTATTTTGAAAAAAGCTAGATAGAACAATGCAAGAGATTTTCACATCCTAACTGTCACACTCAAACAGCTCGTGGGACAGAAACTGAAACATTCATTTTGTATCCTAAACACCTAATACACCTAAAAAGAATGAAGAAGGAAAGTCTTTGCTGTTCTTCACCCTGGAGGACTTGCCTGAAACAGAATGCCTGTCTGGGATTTTTCCAGCTAAGATTCATATTCTACACCAGTTTTGCCTTCTCAGTCCAGAACATCGTAATACATAGCATGCCTGTCCTTAGAGCAGTCTCTCTGCCAACTTGCCCTCATCTTCAGATGACATCTCTCTCTTTGAGGTTCTTCCCCAGAGCCGTTCCTGCAGTTGAATGTTGCATACATCACATACTCCCTATTTTGAGTCAGAAAATCACAAACATACTCCAAACTTGGGAGATATTTGTTCAACCATTTTCTTGCAGTATCATAGCAAACAGAAACAGATAATTGTGGTTGAGTTCAGTTCAGGGCAGCAAATACTGATTATGGGCCACGTGCCAACAACCATCCTAGTATGAGTATATAAAAAGAAATATATTCTCCCAAACTATGGAGAGAGCCCAAATATCAATAAGCTCATGAATGAATAAAGATGCGGTGTACATATATGTATATACATGTACATACATACAAAATGGAATATTACTCAGCCATTGAAAAGAATGAAATCTTGCCATTTGCGCAATGTGGGTGGAGCTAGAGTGTATTATGCCAAGTGAAATAAGTCAGCCTGAGAAAGTCAAACACCATATGATCTCACTCATATGTGGAATTTAAGAAATAAAACAGATGAACATATGGGAAGAGAGGAAAGAAAAAAAAGAGAGAGGGAGAGAAACAAATAAACCTATTATTAAGAGACTCAACAATAGACAACAAACTGAGGGTTGATGGAGGGAGGTGGCTTGGGGATGGGCTAGGTGGGTGATGGGCATTAAAGAGGGCACTCATTGTTGTGATAAGCACTGAGTGTTGTAGATAAGTGATCAATCACTGAATTCTATTCCTGAAATCAAAATTGCACCGTATGTTAACTAACTAAAATTTAAATTAAAAAATTAATTAAAATAAATGCATTCTACCTTGAAAATTTCACAGTCTGAAGAGGGGAAGTGGGCACAGAAATTATTTTTGTATAAGTGTGTATTAAGTACAAGTGTTGGGGTGCCTCAGTGACTCAGCTGGTTAAGTGACTGCCTTTGGCTCAGGCCATGATCCTGGAGTCCCAGGATTGAATCCCACATAGGGCTTCCTGCTCAGCGGGAAGTCTACTTCTCCCTCTCACACTTGCCCCTCTCGTGGTCTCTCTCTCTCTCTCTCTCTCTCTCTCTCTCATTCTCTCCCTTTTAAAAATAAACAAATAAAATCTTTGAAAAAAAAGTACAAGTGTTTCTGGTACGTGGCAGACAGAAAAAAGGGCATTTTATTAACTTCTTTCAGTTAGCTTTCTCTTCCTTACAAAACTTACTCCTTAGTTCCTTTGGTTTTGGACTTCTTGGTTTGAAATTATTTTTAATTCACTAAGTACTTACTGTATATTGTGGGCATTGTGTTGTTTATAGACATTCCCTCAACTCTTAACAACCTTGTGTAACAAACATTACTTCCACATTTTAAAGATGAAGAAACTGAAATTACCTAATCAGAGATTAGGTAACTTGTCCCAAAGCATAGAATTAGTTAAATGACAAAGTTAATATTTAAAAAACAGTCTGTCTCCAAAATTCATTGTCTTTCCATGTAAGCACGATGCTCTCATATAAATGTAGTAGATTAGAATGGCCATCACCTCTATTTTAAAAAGTGGTAAGTTTGAGTCCAGATGCAATTTGGTTTCTGTCTCTTAGGATTAAGTTCAAATTAAATAAAAATTTTATGTGACTAGGACAATAATGTTACAATTACCATGATTTTGAGTTGATCCAGTGTTCTCTTGTTATGAAAAAATTTTATGTGTGCTATATAACATTGGAAAATAAGACAAGCAATTAAAATTAAAATGCCATGTTCCTATGCAAGAGACTACTACTCTTAACCTTTCAGGCACATCCATGTTCTCTGTGAGAATATGTGTCTCAAAATTTGTTTTGAATACTCAGATTTTAAAAATTGTATTTCTTCACTATTAAATAAAATATATTAATCATATTTTGTGTCTGTGTTAATGAGGAAGGAAACCCTTACAGAGAGTGTCAGAGAGGGAGCTGATGAGCATGAGAGAAAGAGACTTGAACTTCTAAAGAGATATAAAATCATTTGAGAGTGAATTGCTCTCTTTTACAGATAGCTTCATGACCATCCACAGATTCTGTTTAGCAATACAGCTGAAGGTTGCCAATCTAGACAGATTAGAGAAGAATGTCCAAATTTCTTCTCAGCCAAAATGGGAATGTTTTCCAAACACTACAGAACATGAAGAAGCATGGAGAAGTCTGAAGTAGAAAAGGAAACCATTCATTCTATAGTTCCATTTTTAAATGGCAATAAAGTTGACCCCTTCTTTTTTTGCCTGCCCTTCTTTAAGCACCTTACATGTATTAATGCATTTTATACTCATATAAACCCTGTGAGATCAATACTAGTATGCCTTCTTTCACAATGAGGAAAAACTAAGTGACTTGCCCAAGTTCATTCTGCTAGTGAATAAAGGAGTCAGGAATCAAGTTCTAGCAGTCTGGTGCTAGAGATTAGGCTCTAGGAGTAGAAACTAATTAGAGCCTAATCTTTAGCACCTACTCCATTTTACTTCTTCTAACTATCAGATTCTCAAGGTCAAACAGAGGAATGGGAAGAAGAAAATTCCTGTAGGAAAATATCTCAGACAAGGTTAGAAAT
This sequence comes from Taxidea taxus jeffersonii, assembly GCA_003697995.1. NCBI lineage: Eukaryota > Metazoa > Chordata > Mammalia > Carnivora > Mustelidae > Taxidea > Taxidea taxus. The sequence goes on from ML103042.1 coordinate 32,425, forward strand.
CATAGTTCTCCAAATTAAGTGGACAACTTTGCAGTACAAAGCCTATAATAATGTGTTAGAGAACTTGCCTGACAGAAAACAAACAGAGGAGGTGGTTTTAAGTAATCTCACAAATACATCATCTTTGCAAGACTGTAACTCTGGAATATAGCCCTGACTTCTCCATAGTACAAAAAGGCAAATAGCAGGCCCAAGATGAACCTTCCTCATTCAAATAATATCAATAGATCCACCACTGGATCTATACTAAAGTTACTGCTTTCTAAAAAAGGGGGACTGGGGGCACCTGGGTTGCTCAGAGGGTTAAGCCTCTGCCTTCAGCTCAGGTCATGGTCTCAGGATCCTGGGATCGAGCCCCACACAGGGCTCTCTGCTCAGCAGAGGGTCTGTTTCCTCCCCCACCCCCTGCCACTGCCTGCCTCTCTGCCTACTTGTGATCTCTCTCTGTGTGTCAAGTAAATAAATAAAATCTTAAAAAAAAAATGTGGCTGGGGGACAAATCACACACAAAGCTCAACTGCCAGATGAATATGGCCAAGAAGCAAATGAATATTGTGACCAAAACACCTTATGGCATCAAAAAAAAAAAAAAGAGCTTAAAGAAGTAATAAAGACTTTTATACATTAAGAATTCAAAGCAAAGATACAAGAGTTTAGAAACGTTGTCAAGATACCAGAAAAAAAAGATGAGAATATCTTGGCAAAACTTAAGAAAGAAGTAAAAGAAGAAAACAAACCACCCTGGAAATGAAGAAATTTTTTAAGACAATAAGATACTGCTGGAAATACAGTAGGGGACACAGAAGACAGGAATGAGAAAAACGGGGGTGGGGGGATGGATGCCAAAGAGGGGAAAAAAAGAATTGAAAGAATATGGCTGATATTAAAGACAAAGGAGATCCACCATCAATGTTTGGTGCCTGCCTCTAAATAAGAGAAATGAGTTTTAAGTTTTAAGTCAAAAAACAATGACATAATCAAAGGAGATTTAAATCTAAAAACTGAAAGATACACTTTGCCTAGGAAAAATTAACATACAAATCTTAACACTCAAAATATCCAAGTAAAATGAAAGGACTTCAAATAAAGAATTCTTTATGCATTGAGGCAAGAAAGAACAGGCCATGTATAGGTAAAAATTCAGGCTCAACTTGGACTTCTCCTCAGCAGCATTCAACACAAATATATGAATGGGAAATACCTGCAAAATCCTCAAGAAAGAAAATGTAACCCAAGGATTTAATCAAAGTCAAATAAGCTTCAAATAGAAAGATAACAGAAAATTCCCTGAGTTTCTCCCTGAGCCCTTCTGAAAGATGCTATTACAGAACAAACTGCAACCAACTGATAGATGAATAAAGCATTTCCAGGGCATCTGGATGGCTCACTCTGTAAACCATCTGCCTTTGCTTTAGGTCATGATCTTGGGGTCCTGGGATCAAGTCCCACGTAAGGCTCCCTACTTAGCAGGGAATCTGCTTCTCCCTCTGCCCCTCCACCTGACTTGTGTTCTCTCGGTCTCTCAAATAAATAAATAAATCTTTTTTTAAAAATTCCAATAAAAAGAACTGACAGTGGAGGATTGACTGTAGCCATAAGGGTAAGACTATATTAAGTCTTGGTATTATGATGGTGAAAGCCAAAAGAAGTTATTTCAAGTGAATTAGTCAATGTATAGTTCACTTAAACGCTTAGAAAAAGAATGTGAACAACTAAAACCAAATGGTTGGGTTAAAGTAGTCAGAGGTGGGATGCTTGGGTGGTGCAGTTGGTTGAGCATCTAACTTTGGCTCGGGTCATGATCCCAGGGTCCTGGGATCAAGTCCCACATTAGGTTTCTTGCTCAGTGGGGAGCCTGCTTATCCCTCTGCCTGCAGCTTTTCCTTCTGCCTGCAGCTTCCCCTACTTGTGCTCTCTGTCTGTCTCTCTTTGACAAATAAAACCTTTAAAAAAAAGTAGAGGAAATGGAAATCCACTCATTTTTTTTCACTGCTTATAGTACAAAGTGAAGATATTTTCTAAAGAAATAGATTATTAAGATTACTTAATAAAGTTTTGGGGTACCTGGGTGGCTCAGTTGGTTAAGTGGCTGCCTTCAGTTCAACCAGGGTACTGGTCCCAGGGTCCTTGAATCGAGCCCCACATTGGGCTCCCTGCTCAGTGGAGAGCCTGCTCCTCCTTCTCCCTCTACCTGTTGCTCTGCTTACTTGTGCTCTCTCTCTATCTCTCTAATAAATAAATTTTTAAAAAGAGTACTTGGTAAAGTTTTAATTTAAAAAGTAACAAGCCTTCCTTTCAAAGCAAAACTTTCTTCTTTTATATAAAGATTTTATTTATTTGAAAGACAGAGATCACAAGTAGGCAGAGAGAGAGATACGGAAGCAGACTCCCTGCTGAGCAGAGAGCCCCATGCAGGGCTCCATCCCAGGACCCTGGGATCATGACCTGAGCTGAAGGCAGAGGCTTAACACACTGAGCCATCCAGGCACCCCAACAAAACTTTCAAATTATCCAAAGAAACACTTAGAAAACAAAGGCAGACCATTTCTAAGTATTGAATATTTTAAGCTATAGAAACAGAGTGAAACATAAAACAAAGAACAGAACTAACAAATACATTGGATAAGGAAACTCATTTATTTAAAAAAATGGGAATGAAAAAGTCTGATCAGACTCAAAAATATGCTGAGAGATAAGAGAAACAATTTAAAAGTGATTCTAAAAGGCTAGGAGTAAGATAAGAATAAAAATATGCCAGAGAAATGTAAACATAAAGAAAGAAGGGGTCATGATTTTAATAGTCAGACATAGTTGGATTCAAGGTTAATACTTAACCAACACAAGAGGTTATTTTGTCATAATAAAAGATACACTCGCAATTAATATCTACAATAATGAGTACCTATGCACCTCATAACCAATCAACTTGCATTAAGCAAAATATGAGGCACTATAAGAAAAAATATTTTAATGGTAGTAGATTTTAATTCATCTCTCCCAAATTATGATAGCCCAAGTGAACAAAGAGAAGAATTTAGAAAAACAAAGCATACCTGATAAGATAGATATATTTGTTATATTAAAAAAAACACTCCATGCCTTGAAAAGAGATAATAAACTCAGTTTTCAAATGTCCATGGAACAATCACATTAAAACAAAATGAAACACAAAGTTCCTATAGTAGGCCACATAATGTAAGTGAATAAATTCCAAGGGAAAAAAAGTATAAATAGCATTCTCTGATCATATGATATTAAACTGAAATAACAAAACAATGTACCCCTGGCATATGAAGAGAAGAACAGAAAATGAAATAGAATACTATGTCCAAAATTAAACCCAATATACAAAAATTAAGAAATAGGCATTTGAAAAGAATGGGTGAAAATGAATTACTTAATAAGTAATTAATAAGGATAGCCATCTAGAAAATAAATAAAATAGGAGCCTGTGGCGTCAACTACCAGCTATCCCTCAATATCCATTCTTCTTTCTGACTATAAACAGTTTATACAAAAGGAAATGTTGATAACTTAAACACATGAAAAGCTGTTCAGTTTTCTTATAAGAGAAATACAAATTAAAGCTCCTAAGAGGTATAATTTTCCACCTATTAGACTGACTGACAAAAATCAAAAATTTTGATATATTCTTTATGAAAGATGTTGAGGAATAGGTAGTTACATATTGCTAAGTGTAAATTAATAGAACTTATACTGAGGGCAGTTTAAAGATATTTATCCAAAGTACAAGTGCACACACCTTTGACTCAGAAATACCCTTTCCAGAAATTTCTTCTGCATGTGAACAACTGCTAAAAGATGCATATACAAGGATAGTCATTGTTGTGTTATTTGGAAAGACTTGAAAACACAGTATATTTATATACTGGAATCATATATATATATACATATACATATCATATACATATAAAAAGAGTTCTCTACATACTGAGAGGGAATGAAAAGAAAGTCATTGTTGGATGAAGGAGTGCAGAAAATCATGCACATTATAATTCTTTTTGTGTTTGAAAAAGCAAAGAATATGTATGTGTATATAAATTACATATTTGTTTCTGTAATGAATATTTTTTGAAGTATACACAAAAACTCATAACATAGTTTGCCTCCAAGGAGAAGAGCCTGGCTAGAAGAGAAGTAGGGGAGAATTATTCTTACAATTCACACAACTGTGCATGTTTTTAACATTTCAAATGTTCATATATTACCTATCAAATTAATTCATTAGGTTTGAATGAAATAGAAGAAAAATAAAATTCTCACACAATGAAAATGATTAAAAATATATAGTTTATAATCTCCACTTTCATGTATCATCTAGGCTAACATAAGGGATATTTGAAAAGATATTTAGACTCTCAATGTAAGGCAACATCCCAGATAAAGAGTTGAAAGATTTAAATTAGATAGCTCTACAAAATGAATTGTTGCAAAAGACCAAATGTTAAAATAATTTATTAATAATTGAAATTAAAAATAAAGGGATGATGTTCATTTCATTATATAAAAGCAATAATTACAGCAATTCCAGAATAGTCTCAATGTTCTTTCCTTTAAAGAAAATCAGGAAATTCCATGAAAGCAGATTCTATATTTTATTTCTGGCCATTCCCCCAGAGCCTGTGACAGGAGCTGACATAGTATAGGGGCACAGCAAATATTTACAGAAAAAATCAAAGATTTAAATGGAATTATAACAAAAAAATACAAAAAGTACTATTATAATGTATCATTGAAATTCATTGTACATCCTTTAGGCCTTAGTATTAATCCAAATTTCTGCTGTTCTGATTTTCATGATATCTAGGGTCTCACTGACTTTTTACCTGGCACATTTACGGTACTGTTAGCTCTGGAGAACAGACTGTAAGGTTTACAATTTCTTGGGCAAATTTTCATGTTGTGGCACTTGCTCTCTTTTCATACACACACACACACACACACACTTCTCAATTTTACTGTTGTCAGGCTGCTCACTTCTCATACCAGCTGCTCCTCCCACCTGCTCCCCCAAAACATAATGTAAAGCCTCCATCTGATGCACAGAAGGGACACCAGCTAAGATAAGGGTAAATTTCTGAGTATGGTTCTATTCTCGATTAAGGCAGAGGGTGTTAAAAGACCTCAGAAGTTAGGTAGCAGGCAGATAATGTGATTTCAGTTCAGACACAAAAATAGAAACACTCTGACATCAATCAGAAAGTAGAGGAAACTGTAATCTTTGGGCAGGATTTTTCCTTTTTGGCTGAAGTTCAAAATCCCAAATCCCTTCCTTAGAATGAAGGCATTTAATGATGAGGACTTGAGATTTTTCTGAGAAAGCCATGAGATTCCTGATAAGAATTCTTCCCTTAATTTCCAGAGTTTCCTAGTAGTGAGGAGGTTTAATAAGGACATTTTAGGCATGTGTCTCATCACATAAAATTGACTCAGAGAATTTGGGCACTCTGAGGTCCTTAGAGAATATGATATAAATGTAGACATTTTTTTCTAGAGAAACTTTCAAAACTTGCCCACAGTAGATTTGTCAAGCGTCAAACTGGAATATAGAACTGAAAAAGTAATTTAATGTATTTTTAAAATTGTGTTTAATTAAGGTGAAGTTAGTGATATAAAATTATGCTAGGATCTGCTGCTTCTTGTTTTTCTTCTGTAGAAGCATAGCTTACTTTTGTTCAATTGTATTATTTTTACCTTAATTGGAACTCATCTGCTATGAAAATTTAAAGTAGAAGAAAAGAAAGACCCAGACAAGTCAGTGACAAGGACAGGAGCCATTGCTAAGAATTAAAGCAACAGAATTTGGGAGAAACCAAGTTAAGCAGCTAAAACCAGAGGCGAAAGTTGTGGTGGAGAATCAGATTAGCACAGAGCCAAAAAAATAATCTTCCACAGAGCTGAAGCCTAAGGCCTAGTCAAATGAATGTAATAATATGAAAAGAATCCTATTAAAGCACCATGAATATAAGCACAGAGGTGTTTTTCTTGAGCACACCACTAACAAGGGGAGGAAAAAGGGACTTCAATTGTACATCCAAGCCTGGATGTACAAACTTCGGAGGAGTTTTACTCATACCCTACCCAACAGATACTAATTAATGACATTCTCTGTGCAAAACACTATGCCAAGTGGGGTGCCCGGCTCACTCAGTTGGTGGAGCGTGTGACTCTTGTGCTTGGGTTGTGAGTTCAAGCCCCATGTTAGGCATAGAGATTAATTTTTTTAAGTAAATTTAAAAAAAAAGAATGTGTCAAGGTTAAAAGTAAACACACACATACACACACATACACACACACACACACACACACACTATGCTGAGGACTGGAGTGAGAAAAACCATCATGGTCTCTAACCTCACAGAGCTTACATTATAGCAGGAAGGCAGGAGGAGCAAATCAAATAAGTAACCTGAAGAAAAAGTAGGCAAATAAAATATTGAAGATAATAATACTATAATGGAGGAAACAATCAGGATGCTGAGAGGTAGATCAGGGAGAGAGAGGACGTATTTTAGAAAAAGTAGGCAAGAAAGACTGCCTAATGTGACACTGAACTGAGGCGTGAAGGACGAGAAGGAGCCAGCTATGAGGAAAAGAGAAAAAGAGATTTCTGGACAAAAGTACAAAGATCCAGAGCTAAGAAAAGCTCAGCCTATTCAAAGCACTGCAAGAAAATCCACGTGGCTGCAAACTGATGTTCCTCCTGCAGCTACCGGCACTCTAACTCGGTTTACCTCACAGCTCACAGCCAACCTGAAATCATTGCGGAGTATCTAAATTATTCCTCCTCTTTCATTCCTCCTTGGGAAAGTCTGTCTAAATCATGACCTCAAGCTGCTGATAAATAGGAAGGAAATTTTCTTCAAAAGTTGTTTTTTGTTTTAGTATAATAGTACACTTCAAATACTGAAAAACACCAGGAAGTTTTCTAATCAATGCCTCCGCATTTGTATGTGTCTCTACAAAGGCCCACCCACCTAACTCAGAATCACTAGCCCTCGTTCATGAGGTTACCATGACATCCATCTTCATAGAGTGCACGGCTCCCTTACCATCTCGCTGTTTCCCCCATAGGAATCAGTAGGAAAAGGTCTCTTTAGAGAGCCACATAGCTAGGGAGAGTCAGCAAGCACTCTCAACATGATGAGAGAACAAAATATGCAATATTAAATTAATTGTGTGGTCTCAAGTTCACTCCTCCTTTGTATCAGTTAGTGGTAATGCTAATATTTAGAAAATAAGTTATTTTAGATATGAAAAATGCTTGAATCTTGGTTCACAAACCAGGAATACAAGAAATGTCACCTTTCTTTTTTTCCTTTTCACGGACATAACACTCAATCTCTCTCTCACTAGGTGGTGCAAAATTTAATTTAAGTCATTACAAGTTTCCTTTCTCCTCCTACTCACTGCCACCTCCAATTTAAGGTCACATAAAGGTCTCTCGGTATCATTTAGAGAGGTCCGAAATGACATTCCCTGAAGACGCTGAAGCCACGTTACCTAAACTTATATCCTGGTTCTGCCACTTACTAGCATGTAACATTGGATAACTTATTTAACCTCTTAACAATTAATGGAAAGTAATGGCAGTAACTACCTCACAGGATTATTGAATAGTTCTATGAGTTAATGTATCCAGAGCTCTTAGGATAATATGTTGCACTTAAGTGTGCAGTAAATACTTATCATCATCAAGGTCACCATTTTTACATGATGCAAAAGTATCAGAGTTTCTCCACTAACTTGCCACTCTCGTTATCAGAGATGCCCAGTTTCTCAAACAAAGGAATTCCTCATACCCGGTACCATACTGCCTTGATGATTACAGCTTTGTAATAGAGCTTGAAGTCTGAATTCTGATGCCACCAACCATGGTTTTCTTTTTCAACATTCCTCTGGCTATTCGGGGTCTTTTCTGGTTCCATATAAATTTAGGATTGTTTGTCCCATTTCTTTGAAAAAATGTTGATGGTATTTTAATAGGGATTGCATTAAATGTGTAGATAGCTTTAGGTAGCATAGACATTTTCACAATGTTTATTCTTCCAATCCATGAGCATGGAACATTTTTCCATTTCTTTGT
>ML103043.1:0-25387 GCA_003697995.1 Taxidea taxus jeffersonii
CCACCATCAAACGTCTGTGATTGCAGCACTTCCCTGCTGGAGCTGGCGTGAAAATTGAGTGTGAGGACATAAACGGCCTGTGGCACTTACTGAGACCTTGTGGTTGCTGTTTTATTATCCTCAGACTTGTGAGGGGCTAGTGGACCCTGAGCAGAATTCTCCGAGAGCATCCCCAGATGGCTGGGCCAGGGGTCAGCTGGAACTGGACCCATCTGATGGAGGCCCCGGCCCCAGCCAGGCATGTGGTTATTCCCAGGGGTCCCCTTGCTCCCCAGCACCTCACTCTCGGGTACCAGGTTAGATGCAGGTTGGTATGTAAATGTCCTGGGATGTGCCCGTGGTGGAATTCTTGAATTTTAGCCTTTCTGTCCCCCAGGCTAGTCTAAATGCTGCCTTTGGCCTTCTCCATGTTTATTCTAAGTGTCCCAGGATTCTGGGGCCAAAAAAGCCCATTTGGAACAAATAGCAGCCAAGTGCCTATGCTCCCCACCCCCCAGCCTCCTGAGAAAAACCCCTCAGCCCAGCAGAGGTTCCTAAGGTCCTTAAGGTTCCCCTTCCCCTATGACTCCCTCCCTCCCCCCCGTCTTCTCGTTTCTCTCTCTCTGATTGTTTCTCTTAGGTTTGCAGATGGTTCCAGGCCCCCCTGCCCACTCTGAAGACCACTTTCACTCTGGGGACCTGGCTTCCTGCCTCCAGGAGTCAACCAGCAGCTTCCAGGCCGAGCGAAGGCAGACGTGCGTGTCAGATGAGATGATGCCAAGGCATTGCTTAGAAGGACCCGGGGCCCTGAACCCCTCTGTTCCTGATACCCCTCTTCTCTCCCACCCATCCCTCCTCAGCACCCCTAGGGTCCCTCCCACTTTGAGTGGAACCCAAATGAAGACACATGTCCCAGTTAAGCTCTATGGAAACATCCTCGGTTAGTATTTTTCTGGGAGAAAACAGTTACTTAGGCAGCACTTCTGAGGTCTGGGGTGATGATGTGGCCAGTGGTACACAAGGACCAGAGAGGACCACTGGCGCAGTGGGAAGCCCTCTCTGGGCAGCTGCTCTCCTGGGTGAAGAGCGTGGTGTGTGCTCCAGACCTGTCCCAGAACTACGGGGTCATGGCAGCCCCCTCCTTGGAGCTCACACCCACCTTGGCTGTTTTCAAAAGGCCGTCATTGGTCTTGGGGTCCGTGGTGACAGTGAAGAGGCCAGCTCTGTCATTTAGGATGGAGAACACTGCCTTCCATGCGGGGGAGCCAGGGGTGTCTGCATCCTTCACTTCTAGCCTCACTATCCCGGCGCCCACCTTGTTCTCAAATACCTGGCCCACGTACTGCAAGGGAAAGACAGAGGCCCTTGTCCCTGGTGTCCCGTGTGGGGACTCGGGAAACCCACAGCCTGGGCCAGCCTCGCCGAGTCCACGGTTCTCCAGCAGGAGGGACCACAGTGGAGAATCTCCTCTTCAAGTGGCATCTGTCGGCTAGAGCCAAGTGCCAGCAAAGGCCCCACTCCGGGCTCCGGCCGTAGGCAACGGGGCTCCGACAGCTGGGTGTCTGTCTTCACCCTGGAGTCAAGGGGCTGGAAAGCTGACACCATGGCGCCCAGGCTCCGGCCGCTCGGGTGCCAGGTGGGCATCAGCTGAGGGGGATGGGAGCCCGGGGCCACGGGCAGCCACCCTGGACTCTGTTCCCAGGTGGCAGCCACGGTCGTGGGGCCTAGCAGGAAGTGGGGCCTGGAGTGGCTCCTCCTGCCTGTCCCCTGCCCCTCCCTGTCAGGTCCCTTCCGACTCAGTCTCCAGAGGGAGCAAGTGTCTCTGTCGTGAGTCTGGCCTGTGTGACTGTCAGGGGAGCTCCCACTGAGATAGCTGCCAGGCTCCAGCGAGCCTCTGACCCCAGCCCCCAGTCCCTCGGGAGCAAGGCTGGCTTTACTGGTCACGACTGTTCAGGTGATGGCAGAATTCCTACCGCTGCCTCTCATTTCAGCTGCAGGGAATGCAGCCGTGTGACTCCACCTGGAACAGGACAGGGCTACAGTTGGCTGATAAGGAAATGTCCCATGCAGGAAGGGACAAGGTGAGTATGCAGATAAGCCCGGGGAGACCGAATCCAGTGCAGAGGGAGAACTGAGCACAGGCAGAAAGTGGGACAGAGAGAGTGAGGGAGAGTGACAGACAGACAAGGTGGCCTGACTCCTATCGGTTTCCAGACCCTGCTTCCCACCCCTCGTATGGCTCAGCTGCACCCCAAAACCCATCCTGTTTCTTTACGACAGATTCCCTCTATCCTTTACTCATCCAAACGTGCTGTACCCCCTGTTCCTGAAGAATCCTTGAGTCGGTTCCTGCCCTCTGGGCCTAGGGGCTCTGCATTCTTACCCTATGAGATCCAGGGGGCTCCTAGCCAGAGATAGAGCCACTTCCCTGGCTGCAGGGCCGTCCCATCTCACCTGTGTCATGGACTCTGCCTTCCATGCTCATCTGCCCGTCCAGGTCACTGCTGGCTGAGAGGGCTGCCCTTGGCCTGGGGGAGTGTGACCCGAAGATGGGGAGGGTTCTAAGCTGCTACCAGGCTACGGTCTGAATCCTGACACTGCTGCTCACACAGGGACACACAGGTCACGAGGTGTCCGCTGGTTCTGCCAGGACTCACCCGAGTGGGGCTGAAGACGGGAGGGCTGGGGTTGCTCTGGGTGACTGTGATCACAGCTGTTGTTGTGGAACACAGGCCCTCCCCTTGGAGGTCGGCAGCCTGGACCGTCAGGGTGTACACAGGCACGCTCTGTGGATAGGCATGAAGCAGTTAGTCCTGGGGTTCTTGAAGCAGGCTTGGATCCACCCAGTGGCACCTTGGGAGCCCATACGGGACAGCAAAGGCAGTGAACCTGGAGGGCCCTCCCCTCCAGGAAGGGACCGGCTTCCAGGTCACTCGGGAGAGACCGGCATCTCCGCCTTCACCTTGGCTCCCCATGCATAGAAGCTCACTGTGAGCAAGTCAGACCATTCCCTCCCAAAGCCGACCCAGGAGAAAAGTTTCCTGGACTGAGATCTGCCAATATAATCCCCAGCACTAGGCATTTATGGGGCTAGTACTTATGGGGGGCACGATGCCAGTACATTTCTTTTTCACCAGAGAATGTGGTCTAGATTTGTGAGAAACGGAGTCATTTCATTTCACTGGTTCCAGCAGGTGTCTTGCTGATCACATCTGTAGTTTGCCCCAGCGACTACGCCCGGGGCCCAAAGCCAGCCTGCCTGCACCAGCCCATGGATGCCTCTTTTTCTTCTTTCTTTTCCTTTTTTTTTTTTTTTAAGATTTTATTTATTTATTTATTTATTTTAAAGATTTTATTTATTTGACGGAGAGAGGTCACAAGTAGGCAGAGAGGCAGCAGAGAGAGAGGAGGAAGCAGGCTCCCCGCTGAGCAGAGATCCCGACGCGGGACTCAATTACAGGACCCTGGGATCATGACCTGAGCCGAAGGCAGAGGCTTTAACCCACTGAGTCACCCAGGTATCCTTGATAAATGCTTCTTCTGATTGGTTGGCTCATGTTCTAATTGGCCAGCCCTCAGTTCCAACTGGCTGGGAACGTGTTCTGGCTGGTGGGCTGCTGCCCATGGCTTAGCAGCTGGGACTCATGTACATGTAACTGATGCCCCAGAGGCCCCCGTGGCCCCCTGACCTGTTGGTCCAGCCCAGTAGTGAGCACAGAGATGACTCCTGTGTCCCGGTTGATGGCGAACATGTTGGAGTGAGGCAGCGAGGGGTCCTGGCTGAGGATGGTATAGGCAATGTCTGCGTTGTTCGTATTCTCGTGGTCGTCCGCATCCGTTGCTGTGATTTGCATCACGGATGTTCCTGCGAGGACCGAGGGGAGATGAGTTGGTAACCTCAGCAGGTAAGTGTATTGTATTGGCCGGGCGATACAAGTTCATATAGAAACCCCAAATTAAATGTGTTTCTTTTTTAGTCTCTTCACTAAACAGGTGATAAAACTCTTTATCAAGGGATATAAGTTCTAGTTCAAATAATTCACCAAATTATTATAATAAATTCCAAGTGATTTGTTTACCTTTTCCATAAATCCTTAGGGCATCTTTAAAAATTGTTGTATTTATTATTTTTGCTTTTAAACACTTATTTACTTATTTATATAATGTCTACACCCAGTGTGGGGCTCGACCTCGTGACCCCGAGGCCCGCGGGTGAGAGCTGCTTTGCTTCATGGGCAGAGCCAGCCAGGCGCTCCAGGGCATCTTTTGAACAATTTTTAAATGTCGTTTAAGTTTTTTTTTTAAAGATTTTATTTATTTATTAGAGAGAGAGAGCGAGCACAGGCAGACAGAGAGAGAGAGAGGGCGAGCACAGGCAGACAGAGCGGCAGGCAGAGGCAGAGGGAGAAGCAGGCTCCCCGCCGAGCAAGGAGCCTGATGCGGGACTCGATCCCAGGATGCGGGACTCGATCCCAGGATGCTGGGATCATGACCCGAGCCGAAGGCAGCCGCTTAACCAACTGAGCCACCCAGGCGTCCCAAATTTCGTTTAAGTTTTTATTTAAATTCCAGTTGGTTAACCTATGGCGTAATGTTAGTTTCAAGTTTCCAATATAGTGATTCCCACTCCTGTCCCTCACCTGACGCTCATCAGGACACGCGCACTCCTTCACCCCTGTCACCTGGTTTCCCATCCCCCAGCCTCCCTCCCCTCTGCTGACCTTCCGGCTGTTCTCTTGAGTGAAGAGTCTGTTGCCTAGTTTGCCTCTCGGGTATCTTCTGACATGGCTGCCATTGTGGGACCCTTGTCCCTCAGGGTGCTGACATTCTGTCCAGTGCTTGGGGGAGGGGGAAGGGGCTGTTTCCCGTCTCATCTTTCCAGCTCTTCTCAGGCCTCCCTGTCCTCTTTCCTCCCCAGCCATAGTCAGGGGAGTCCCTCCTGCCTGGACACTGGCCTCACGGCCGGAGCTGGAGCCAAGCACACAAGCCAGATGGAGAGAAGGGTGAGGGGTGGGCAAAGGTGCGTCCTTGTTGCTCCAGTGTGGTCTACTTTGTACCCTGAAACACATGTGTACCTCACGTGGGTGATTGGGGGCAGCTGGTGCTGGCGGGTGAGTTGGGGTTTATCGGAGGGCAAAGGCAGCACCGAGATAGAAAAGAAAGGGGAAAAGAGGAAGGAAGCTTTAGTGGCAGCTACTGGTGTGCTGGGAAGGAGAAGAAAGCATCCATCACAATGTCCGTTCACATGAAATACGTGACTTTTGGTTTCATTTATCTACATCCCAGAGAATGAGGACCTCAACATGCCCACAATGTCAGGTTGGAAGCCGTGGGCACAGAGGCTGTTGGCATTGCTTACAGTCATGTCTGGAGGTCTAACTCCTCAGTGGGCAAGTAAGAGCCAGCTGGAACCAGAGTGTCCTCTGGATCAAGTCAGGTTCTTGTTTGCAAGACCGTGGGTTGGGAAATATGTGGGACAGTCCTCAGGGAGAAGTGGAAACTGACACAGAAAGAGGGTGTAGAGGGAACTGTGAGATGAGAATGGCCACACGGTGAGGGGGGGCTCTGTCCAGGTAGCAGCTAGAGAGATGTAGAAACCGGCAAAGGCAGACAGGACATAGAGACAGAAGTGAGGAGACCATTGGGCGTGTCCTGGACTTCTGGGCCCAGAAGGACCTTCTTGCTCTATGGCCCTTGTTGGCCCCTCCTCGTAGGATGCTCTCTGCCTGTAGCCCTCCCCAGGTCCAGCTCTCTTGAGGAAGCCTGAGAGCATCTCTGTTGCTCGAACATTACCCCCCCTCAAAAGTCTGGGCAGTCCTTGATCTGTCCCTTCTAATCTCCAAGTGGGGCCCTTCCTGCACAGGAACCTGGGGTGCGGGTCGCCAGGAAGGTGCCCTGGGCTGTTGGTACTTTGGTTTCCCAGGTTCTTTACATTTTTCCTGATATTACTGCCGTGTGTCACCAAAAACCTGCATTGTTCCAATTAACCTGGGTAGGCTCCTTCCATCACCGACCCCTCGAAGACCGCCTGGGTGAATTCCGGCCTGTTGTCGTTCTGGTCTCTCACTGTGATCACAGTCTCCATCGGGTCCTCCACAGCACTCCCAGTTGAAGACACAGCATGAAGGAACAGCTGGAAAGCAATAGAGGTGCAGCAGAGGCACGTGGGAGCCACCCCAGCCAGTGGGCACTTGCCCCACAGAAGGCCCACTGCAGCAACAGCCCCCTTTCTACCTTCATCTCGCATTTCAGTGCTCACGAGTCTGGGAAAGCAGCTCGCACTCCAGCCCCGGAGATGCCACGAAAGGCTGCGTCTGTGTCTCCTCGGGTTTTTATCCCTGCGATGCTCAGGGCACAGTGCTAGCCATCATCCCACCTACCCTCTCCCTTTCCCACCAAAGGTGCCTCAGCTGGGCCTCCCATACAGATGGGTGGGACCATGAGGACTCTGCGGCCTGTGCCCACCCTCCCTTCCCAGGGGCAGAAGGTGGGCCTGCCTAGGAACTCGCTCGGACCCCCAAAGCGGGCAGTGTTCTCAGGAGGAGAGCAACCTGAGGCTTTGTTTGGGTCTCGGTTTCCCTCCAAGGGGTGTGGTGGAGAGTCTTCTGGACAGAACACCCCAGAGAGCTGTGTTTGAAGGGTGCCCAGCTAACATGTGCTGAGAACTCACCCAGAACTAGATACCGTTCAAAGGGCTTCATGCACGCTACGCCAGCAGCACAGGGAGGCTGAGGGGGTCACGACCACACCCGGGCTACAACAGAACTCATTCTTCACTTTAAGTCCCTGATTCCTTCCCCTCCTCTGCCTGCCTCCCCACTCTTTACTCTCCTGCACCTGGAATGTAACAGGGGCTCCAAAATGGTTTCAGGCGTAACTTCAGAAATCCACAGGCTGTCTGAAATACCTACAGAATGAGAGGGCTGCCTTGCTGCCAGCTCCCCATCCCTGAAGCCACCTAGAAGACACTCACAACATAGTGGGATTCCTGCTCTCTGTCCAGGGGCCCCGTGACCTTGAGCCACCCTGTTTCTCTCTCCATGATGAACACGCCACACGGAGGCTCGTCAGCGCCCCTGCCTGTGATGCTATAGAAAACCTGGATTTCCTTGTTCTTGTTAGATTTGACCTGAAGACAACACAGAAGCAGAAGGGCCAAGAAGGGCCTCAGACCAGTGCCAACCCCTCTCCATAGGGAACCCCAGAACAAAACCAGAGCTCTCCCTTTGCAATACCTGAGCCACCATTTTAGGGTAGGGGCCTTTCTCATTCTCTGGGATGGAGATGGGAGGGACAATCCAGTCTCTCTTTTGCCTCCTGGGACCGAAGTGGGCATGAGGGAATGTCAGCACCTTCATGTGGTATCCAGAGGGAGTACCCTAGAAGGACAGGAGGTGATGGACCCTAGAACGGTCCTGTGCAGTGAAACCAGCCCTTGTAAGCACCACACTGACCTGCTGGAGGGTCTTGTTGGCGTGCAGAGCTTCCACCACCAACTCTAGCTTCTGAGGTGTCTTGGGAGCCCCCTTACTGGAAGGCATCCCCTGGGCAAGGAGCTGCCAAACCAATGGAAAGGAGGTTAAGAGCACAGGGGACAGGCTTTGGGACAATGCCTATGGTCTGGCCCGGATGTCAGCACTGTCCTGTTTTTCTCTGCCCCCCAAGAAAACAAAGGCCTCCACCTCCGTCATGGCCTCCAGGGTTTCCCATCACCTTCCTCTCTGGGGGAAGGCTGAGAGGGGGTGCCCTGTGACATCATGGGAGGGGTGAGGTGGAGTGAATATCTTCTCCCTAAATCCCAGAGACCAGAGAACTTTCTTGAGCCCTGAATGCAGTGTGTGTTTTAATCTATACCAAAGCCAGGCCCCCAAACTGGTCTACAAACTCTTTCTGGAAACACCTTTCGTGTCCAGCAACAGGGGGTTGGTTCAACCACAGTTCAGTCCTGCTCATGATGTAATGGTAAAGACTACAAGGAAGGTGCTCAAGACAGTTCATCAAGGGAAAGAGGCTGGTGAGCGAGGAAGGGGCTTGGCTGCTTTCCAGGGAAAATGTGCAGTGCCCAAGTGTGCATGGTTGTCTGTGTGCAATGGACGGAAGGCTGTAGTGGGCTGTATTAATGGATGTTCCCTCAGACTAAGAGAGGATAATGGGTGCTTTTTATTTTCTGGATTTTCTTAAGTGTTAGAAACATAACAACTGCATATTATCAGAAAAACATCCCAGGAGAGTTGACGTTAAGTATGAGAGTTGCGAAGTAAGGTATTAAAGTGGGCGTACCATAAATAAACAAAAATCTAAAAAAAAAAAAGTGTGTGTACCAGAATGGTGCAGGATTTTTCTCTGGGTTAGGAGATTAACAGCCTTTTACATTAAAAAAAATATTTTAAAAAACTGCCTTCAGTAAATTTTGAGCAGTTTAAACCACTTTTTTTATAAGTGGGCTGCACACCCAGTACAGAGTGCAGTGCGTGGCTTGAACTGCTGACCCTGAGATCAAGACCTGAGCTGAGATCAACAGTCGGATGCTTAACAGACTGAGCTATCAGGTGCTCCAAGCAGTCTGGTCTTTGAAGACAGCCCCTGAGGGTGACACTCCTTCCTCAGGGTAGTTCTCTACCCTGGTTCAGAGGCTGGTTCCAATTCCCGCAAGGCTCACAGGACCGGGGCCAGACCTGCAGCCGGACAAGGCAGAGTCCCGGGAGCAAAGACACATTTATTCCATTTCAGACCAGTTGGTTGTCATGTGCTGCTCGGGCCCCAGTTCGTCTTGTCCCCACCCCTGTCGTGGAGGGTGTTCTCACTGTCCTGGTGAGTGACACCCTCACCTGCCCATCTCTGGTCCCTGAGTAAGCTGGCAGCATCCTTACCTGGGTGGCAGACAACCAGAGCAGAAAGCAGGTGGTGCTGGCCATAGCTGTGGTGGAGCGGCATGTGGTGGAGGCCACTGTCACACTGCCCCGTAGTCTCAGCTACTGATGTCCTGTGGGCCAAGGACTATCCACGTTGGCAATCACAGAGTCAGGGGAGGGGCTGGGAAGCCGGCAGGTGCAGAGGCCAGCCCGTTGTCGCAGGAGGAGGACCTTGGCCTCAGCTAAGGGCTTCTTGGCTGTCCACCAGGAGACTCGGACTCCAGCCAATGTCAGCCATTCCTCTGAGCCTCCTCTTCACAATGAGGATAATGGCTGCTAAGCAGGTGACGCTTGGGAGGGGTCTCAATGCCCAGCTCCCGCACACATGGTGACCCGAGATCATGTGAGTTCGTGTGGGCAAGCCTGAAGTCACTGTGGGCATTGTACGCTGCCGCTTTCTCAGCACAGCTCAGCCCTGTTCTCTGGAGGGGGTATTGCACCAGGTGTGGATAACAGGACGTGGGCTTGGGAGCCCTTCTAGGAGGCTGGTGGCCACCCTGGAAATGGGGTTTGTTGCTGAAGGGGAGGAAGGAGGAACAGAGAGGCCTCTCCTCACCTTGAATTGCTCAGCCTCCTAGGGGGAATTCTACGTCAGTTCCAGGGGAAATAGAGGCAGGAATCACCTGGCACTTGGTGGGTTCTCCTCCCACTAGGTTCCAGGGCAGTTTCTCCCCTGGTATTATTGTGAATTCTGCCCCCTTGGCAAGGGCTCATGCAAAAGTCCCAGAACATGGAGGGTTAGGGGGATTTCTCAGCATAGGCTGTGTTGGGAAGGGAATCATCCCCTTTCCACTTCCCACAGGGAAAGAAAGACCCTAATATGCACCTTCCTTTACAAAAGCATACAGGACTAGAGGAAATAGTAATGAATATTTATTATCAAAATCCACATAGTTTATGTAGAGATTCTTACAAAGCCTGGCACGTGGAGAGGGACAGAAGGGTCCCTGTTCCAGGTCAGGGGTTTGGTGTCCCCCATGTGGCCCGCACTCCTTTTGGTATCTCCTGGGAGGGTTGGGGTTTAGAATTCAGCCTCCACGCAGCCGCTCTAGCAGGAACTGGAATGAGCGCTTCTTCCCCAGAAGCAGGAAGTGACAGGAGCGAAGTGACAGTGGCCCTCATCTGTGTGCTTCCTAGAACACCATCGCTTCCTCTTTGCATTGGAAGTGAGTTCTGGTTCTAAGAAAAGCTGTCAGCACCCTCGCGTGCCCAGTAGTGGATGCAACATACTTACTTTGTGTTCACTTCCCATCCTGCTACCTCCCACTTGTGTCTGTGGGAATTCTGTGATCCCAGGGTGCTGCGGACCGTATACGTGAGTGGGAACAGCCAGGAATGGCCGATGCTGTGTATATCTTTCCTGCTCTGTTGTCCTTTCAGACTTTGCTTCCCATCCGTAAGTTTAAAGATAAAATTATTGAGAATTTCAAGATTGCCTGGGTTGTGCCTTAAACCATAGGTTTGCGTTTATGCACGAACCCATTAAGCCAGCAGGGGCCCAGGTGTGAGGTAGGTGTGCTGCAGAAACTGTGCTGCGTGTGGGCAGGGAGGGGCTTAGGGATTATGGGGTGTCCGTTTCCTACAGATGCGGAGCCCAGAGTCTGTTTTCAGCAAGGGGTGGGTGAGGGTCTGGTTTCAAGGGTTACTGTCTGTACTGCCTGCCTGTGTTGTGGGATTCTGAGCTGCTCAGGCTGGGTGGGGAGGGCAGCGGCCTGGAGGGAAATGGACCCCCCACTTTGCATCCATGACCTCACCCCTCCTTCTCAGGGTAGCTGTCTGTGCAGAGAAAGCAGTGGTACCTGACCAGCCCCTGATTCTGGCTCCCTGGCCCCTGGGCTCTCTCAGCCCTCCCCTGTGCAGCACCTAGGCCCTTGGAGACATGGCCATTGAACATTGTGTGAGAACAACAAAGCAGGAGAGACTTGCGTTCTTAGCATCTCTGTGCTGGGTGTCATGCTCGTGCGTACTCAACTTGGACCATCCAGCCTGAAGGCTGGAGTTACCATTTCCATTCTTCAGATGATGAAACGGGCACACAGAAGTGGAGGATCTTGCCCTAAGTCACACAGCTGGTCAGGGCAGAGCTGAGACTCAAACCCAGTCCAGTCTGGTATGGATTCTGTATGCTGTGCACAGGTGATGCCAATCATAAGGAGAGCGTGAGAGAGAGGAGGGGTCCCAGGCGGAGCCAGGCACACAGATGTGCACATGCACAGGTACGCATATGTACACATATGCCCGTGTCTCCCCTTTGTGTTCACCTCTGAGGCTGCAAAGGTGGGAGGAATCCTGGAGAGGAGTCAGCAGAAGCCAGGTGAGGAGGGTGGCAGCAGAGGGCAGGGGTCTATGAGGGGAAAACACAACACGTCCCAAGAGACCAGAGAATTCCCTTCCCTGATGAGTCCGTGTCAAATCCTTGATTTTTCGTGCTCGCTTCGGCAGCACATATACTAAATCCTTGATTTCTCTCCCTGGCCCAGAAATTGGTTCTTCAGTGCTCTAACTAGATTCACTCCATACTTACTCCTTTCCAGGGGTTGAATTTTCCTGTGGAGACGTGGACCAAAAGTAGGAGTCATCTCATTCTCCTGGAGCCTTCTGCTTTCAGTGATAAGAGGGGAATGAGGTGCATGATGTGGACTTCAGATTCGTATGAACATAATAAAATTTATTAGAACAGGAGGGCAAAAAACCATGGAGGGGATGGGTGTCGACATCTCCAGAGCACTTAAGGAACCTTCCCCTGTTTGTATAGCTCATCTGTTGTCCCTAAAGTAGAGAATTTCTTTAATCAGTTATATGTGCTCTCATTATATTCTTAGGGTGTAAGGGCTCAGTAGGCTTCCTCTGAACCTCCCTCAGAGCTAGGGTATGGACTGTGTGGTGGCTACATTTGTTTTCTGGTCATGGAGATGCAATTTATTGGTAAAGCCTATGTGTGTGTCCTCTCGTGTCTGATGAGAACTGACCTCCGTGTAAAGCCTCGCCCACACTCCCTGCAAATGTAGGGCTTCTCCCCTGTGTGTGTCCTCTCGTGTCTGATGAGATCTGACCTCCATGTAAAGCCTCGCCCACACTCCCTGCAAACGTAGGGATTCTCCCCTGTGTGTGTCCTCTGGTGTGTGATGAGACCTGATCTCCATGTAAAGCCTCGCCCACACTCCCTGCAAACGTAGGGCTTCTCCCCTGTGTGTGTCCTCTGGTGTGTGATGAGACCTGACCTCCATGTAAAGCCTCGCCCACACTCCCTGCAAACGTAGGGCTTCTCCCCTGTGTGTGTGCTCTGGTGTGTAACAAGGACCGACTTATGACTGAACTCTCTCCTCAGCTCCTTGCTAACAGAGGGCTTCTCCTCTTTGTGTGTTCTCTGATGTCTGCTGAGATGTGACCTATCATTGAAGCCTTGCCTACTGCCTCTGTATTTGACTCTTATAATTCTTGACATTCCTACCCCCATGAATAATTTTCCTGTCTCCTCTGGATTCAGTTTCTGGCCTGTGCTGGGCTCTTCTTCCATCATTCCCTCACACCCTGTTTGTCCTTTGCATGGGGTGGGAAAGGCCCTTGAATTTCTCCTCTGCCTTATACTTTCAAGCAAAGGTTTGAAACTTTCTTTGACCTCTTGACCTTTAGCTTTGTCTTTCCAGCTCTGAAGATCAGAATGTTGCTGCTGCTGGTGATTTTGATTGCCTGGGCAGGGATCCTCTGGTTGGAAATGTTCTCTTGCAGATATTCGTGGGAGGATCTGAGAAGGGTGATTGTGTTCCAAATGTTGGCTGAGGAATTTCTGACTGGAGAAGGCCAGACTGCAAGAAGGACAGGGGTGTATCTCTGGCTTTGGTTCTGCTGAAAAAGGAAATTTTTGGTCAGGTAGATGTTGACACAACTGGCTGTGTTGTATGTTTTGTCTCCTAGTAAGGCCACCCTGGTATTCATTTTTATTGTGTTGACAATGCAAGCTCTGTCTCCTGCCAAGGGTTCCTTCACTCTTCCATCCCATTTGTACTCACTACATCCTCCTCAGAAATCCTAAAGCCCATACTGAGGGGCTTTTCTACATGTCACCCGGACTAGGTACCTTCAAGTAGCATCAGAGGCAGCTTCCCTCCTTATATAGATGGACAGACAGTGATCTTTCTCCACGTACAAGCAGTTTCTAAGTCGTATGAGTCTATGTGTGCGTTTGCAGTGATTTCATTTCCTTGAGAGGCAACAACTCTCTGGGTGACTTCAATGGAATGTGTGAGTAAACATGAACCCGAGTCTCCCCATTTAAAAAGACATTTTTAGGGACGCCTGGGTGGCTCAGTTGGTTAAGCGGCTGCCTTCGGCTCAGGTCATGATCCCAGCGTCCTGGGATCGAGTCCCACAGCGGCCTCCTTGCTCGGCAGGGAGCCTGCTTCTCCCTCTGCCTCTGCCTGCCACTCTGTCTGCCTGTGCTCGCTCCCGCTCTCTCTGACCAAAAAAAAAAAAAGACATTTTTAACTGAGGACCAGTATGCATCTGGATTTCTACTAGAAAGTGGGATTTAGTTTGGACGAGACACTTGCGCAGGTCTCATGGCCTAAAGGGCTCTGGCTCCTGCTGCCCCAACTACGTTATAAATTGCTTCTCTTTTAGTTTTCCACAAATCACAATATAAAAATATACCCTTCATACTATATTTATTTCCTTCAGTCTTAGCCCATTTCAAATACAATAGGAAGTCCTCTTTCAAAATATTTTCCCAACCAGTTATGGGGATATATATCACCCCCAACGCCATACATCTTCTGCCAGTCCACCATCTTCTCTCGCTTAGAGATGATGTAATCTTGGAGGGGATTCCCCACCGCAGTCTTTCTCCAAAATTAACCATAGGATCATCTTAAAACAGAACATGCCACTGTCCAGCTGGAAACTGCACAATTGTCTTATCTCAGTCAGGAAAACCCCCAGTGTGTTAGCATGGACCATAGGCTCTAGGAAGTCTGTGGATCTCTCTGACCTCCATTCTTGACCTCTACGCTTCCTCCATGGGGGGGGGGGGAGGTTCTCAGCCACATACCACACACCTACCTCTCTTGTGCCTCGGGGCAGCCGTCCAGGTGGACCCCCTTTGCCTGGAATCCTTTGCTCACAGGTGTTTGCACACCTCAAATGTTACCTCCTGGGAGAGCCCTTCCCTATCCAAGCTCTGTTGCACTCACCCTTCCCTCACATTGGTCCCCAGACACTTTCTGAGGACTAGCTTGATTTTCAAAGCACTAATTGTTGTGTGCTGTTATGCACACGCATATCTATGTGCCTGTGTTTCCCTCATTCATTCAGTCATCAGCTGCTGATGAGCAGTGACTCTGAAAACCTTGTTCAGTCCTGGAAGCCTGTCTGGCACAGAGTAGGAACTCACACGACAGCTACCTGAATTGTGAGTGAGTACACACCAACAGACAGATATCATTTAGAAATATGGAGCCAAAAAAAAAAAAGAAAGAAATATGGAGCAAATTAAGAAGAAAGAGCTAGAAGGGCAGAAGAAATTGCCTCGGTAAGAGAACTAGTAGGTGCTTGAAAACTTGTTTTTTGCCTCTACAATTTTTTTATCAGTATATTCTATTATATATTTTGTGTATGAAGTATTTAAGAAATCAGAACAGAAATTAAAAATGAAAAAATGTTCCTAAGAGTCCCATGCCTGTGAATTCCGGATTATTTCTGAAGCATCGGAATTGCATTGATTTTAGACAGGGTTTACTCTACTTAAGAGTTGCACTGTGGAAACTGCCAAGGAGAAATCTTCCTTTTCTTTCTGTTTTGAAGAGCAGTGTGCCCACCTTTCCCTGCCGTGAGCTCGCTCTTCCACTTGCTTCCCCACTTGATGCCCAGCTCCTGGCCGTACTCGTCCCCGTACCAGACCAGCAGTTCGCAGCCTGGCCTGATGACCCGGCAGGTTCGGTAGAAGATCTGCCTGCGATACTGAAAGGCCACCAGGTTCTGCTCCTCATCATCCCTGGCACAGTTCACGTACCTGGGAAAGAGGACCAGAGGAGGTAAGTTCCCACCACCTGAGGCCTCCATGCTGTTACGCTGCTCACTCCCCCACTGCTCCTCAGGGAATGCCCTGCTCATACTCAAGCCTCTGTCAAAACAGCATATGAATTCCCATCTCTCAGTTCTGCTCACTGCCCTCAGTCTGCCTAGAAGGCTCTCCCCCTGCCTGCTTAACCACTTTTCAAATCCCAACTCCAGACTCACCGTCACTTTGATTGGTCACAATGCCCAGTGACATCTAGTTTCTCTAAACTCTAAATTAAGTTCTGTTTTATAGCATCCTGTTTGGTCATGGACTCTGCTTCTAGACCATTACACATCATTCCATACTCGGCCCAAATCTATCTTCCTTTGAGAGGCCTTTCTCCAATCTCCCCACACCGTGTCTGAAGCATGCATTCCCCCCCCCAAGTTCCCACAGAACCTTGGAGCTCTCTCTGTCTTGCACAACAACATAGAAAAACAATATTATATTCACATAATGCATCCCCTGCTAACATGTGAGCCCCTCAAGGAAAGGGGCTGGATCATAAAGTGCAGAGGCCTGTGGCCATTCTGCAGCCCTTTTTACACAGGCTTCAGAACCAGTTCTACTAGAACTGAGGCTAGGAAGAGCTGCTGCCCTCATGCATTAAAGGTTCCTTGTTCTAGGTTATCCCTACACTGTGTGCCCTTGAAAAATAGGGAGATTATAGTTAAATATTCCTAAAGTCAATTCTCTACTGTCTATCTGCAATATGTCTTCCATAGGACATAGGTTGCATAATATGTATAAGTAATGAACTCCATTGTGGAACACACTAAGTGCTTATGAATGTTGAGTTGAAAAATTAAAGTGTGAATCCAGTGTTCCTCATGAATCTGGGCTCCTCAGGGTTTTCTCCAGGGTTCAAATTTTATCTAGCATATTTTGAGGACATATGCTATGTTCATAGCTCTTTTTTTTTAATCAAAACTGTCACTCGAAGTGAAAGGCATTATAAGGAGAAAAAAGTGGAACAGAGGATTGAGGGAGACCATTGAGGGGGCATGACCAGAAGGAAAGGAGCATGGGTTTGTGAGGGTGAATGTTTTCTCTGGAAGCCAGAGCCCCGTCGGCCTTACCTCATCCAGTTGGCCCAAGAGTTATCCTTTCCATCCACGTACTCATAGCAGTTTCTTCCTTTGGTGATCTGAGTTTGAGAAAGGGAAATTAAAGAATTTTTTTTTTTGGTAGGGAGGTAATAGAGGGAATATTTTACTCTCCTGTGGTCAGTGCTCTTCCAGCCTGCATGGGATCAGTCTCCAGTGTGACCACATGATGTGCTCCTTATCATCATCTACACATCTGGGTCACTTTGTCAATTAAGGGCAGGGGTCTCATAAGGGAGGAGCTTCCTGTTTGTGTCTGTATGATTATGCCTCCTCTTACCCTCTGATCTTTAAGTAGGAGCTCCAGGTTCATGCAAAGTCCACTCAGTACACAGAGCTAGCCCTGTTATAATCCCCATCCATGTAGAAGGTGACGTCCTCCCAATCCACAGGAGGGTTGTGGGAAGCCAGAGGGTGGGGGAAGATGTGATGGTTCTCACCAACCAGGAGTATCCGCTGTTGGCTGCCTCTTCATCTTCTGTGATTTGGCCTTCATAGGGGCCAAAGTGTAGCCCCAGTGGCAGATCGGATGCCTCGTTCCATACTCCAAGCCCAGCCTGAGGGATGCCTGATGGTCTGATTCTCAGCCCAGGGGGCAGAGTGAGGGTTGAGCGGTTCGGTTGCCCCTTATCCACTGCACTGTCCTTTACAAATGTAGGAGGCCCATGAACAGCACAGCTGTCAATGAAGAAGTTCTGACACTTCTCACAATCTGGAGGCAAGAGCAACGGGGATTAGGAAAGGATTTTGCATGTTCCTGGACTTAAGCAGTTTCAGAATGAGCCCAACACTCACATCATTTGGCCTCCACCTTGTACTCCCAGTCACTAGAGTGAGGGGATGATTTGGGGACCCGAAGACAAGACCCAATTACGGTACCAGGAGAGAACAAGTTCCTTTGAGAGTGGGCCAAGATGGCCACTTACAGAGGTAGTCATCATCCTGGGGCTCGCTGACCTCCTGGTACGCAAGGCTCTTTCTTTCTCGTAGACTATACATCTTTACTTCAACATCCTTTCTCCTGAGTTCTGAGTTGGAAAAGAATATGTGAGTGAGGTTGGTGGGGTCTGGACTGTTATTCCTTGTTTTGTCAGAAAACATAACATCTCCTCTGATAAATTATTACCTGTCCTTCTGTATACTCTGTTCTCTGCTGTCCCCAAACTATTCAGAGTGTAAGACGCCATACTGACTAGAGATAGCTAATTTTTACTTTTACTTTTTTCCCCATTATCAGGTAAATCTTTGTAATCTTTCCTCTTAGAAAATGGTTCATTCATGTATTTCTTCATTCAGAAAATATTTGTTGAGGGTACATTACATGTCAGGCATTGAACAAGGGCCTGGGAATTCAACACCAAGAAAGTATGGTCTTTATTATCACCGAGGGAATTATTGGAAAACTTGCATGGGTCAATTATTTTATGTTAAGTTAATGCTTTCAAACAATATATAAACTATGCATCTTTATCTTCATTCTATAGGTTAGCATTCAGGAGCTCAGAGAATTTATAAGATTTATCCAAGGCCTCAATGCTAACTACAGGTCTCAGGTAAGTCTAGCTTAAACCCTGGCCTAGGCAAAGTCTGTCCCACATACCTACGTTGTATTCATCAACCTTTCTGGAAAACTTAGAGGGACTAAAAGTCCCCATATTATTTTTTCTTACCCAGTTTTCGTAGGGAGCGATGTCCAGAGGTACTTGCTTCTCCAGGAAGGGACACTGGTTTCGGGCCCTGCTCTGAGCCACTTGTGTTCAGCAACTTTGCTGTTTCTGATAGTTCCTTCAAACTACATTCGTTACTTAATGGCATTCTGGGTATTCCCTTCAATGTGAGAGTCACATATTAAAAGACAACATACATTTCTTTTGTCCTTTAAGGCTTATGGTGTGTTTTCACATGCATAACTTTAGTTAATACTTCAACAACCCTTGGGAATACCTAGAGAGTCTGAATACTAGAGGGAAAAGAAAGGGCATATGTGGGTATGAAATTCAAGACTAGAACCCATGGCTTAAGGCTCTTTCCCTTTAAATTTCTCAAATTTTTCCATAAAAGTGAGAGTAAGGGAGGGAGATTACTTGGGAAGACTAGTTGGAGAATCACTATCCTCTGTGAAAGAAAGTGATGAGGGCTCATAGAGGAAAAGAGGAGATCTTCTACAAACCGGTGGATATTTGATGGAGAAGGAAATGGAGGCAAATGGAGGGTATAGCATACAACTGGAAAATGAGGTGACATGGGTAGAGAGACGGGGAAGAAAACAAAGGGTTGGAAGAAATGTATCTAAACACTTAAAAAAAAAAAAAAAGGATGCTAAAGTTGCCATTTGCCATATCCAGGAAAGGCTATTTGGAATTAGATTAGCTGGTTCCTGTCAATTTTGTTTGAATAAGGTTGTAGCACCAGCTAGCTCCTCATTTTCCTGATCCATAAATTGGTATATATACTAATTCCTAATGTTATAGAAAACAGAAAATATTATAATGATCGTTGATTTGTTTGGCAAGGTATTTAATATAGTAGGAAAAAGAGGTTACAATTTACTCTCTCACTTGTGCCCATGTTCAGATATTATTTTTAGCATTCCTTGAACTTTTTATTTTTGTTTAATCTGTAAATGCAGAATTACTCATGCAGAAAACATTGAGGGGCCCTCTGGAGCCTTAGGCTGGGCCTGGGACTTCTGAGAAGAAAGAGCTTGCAGTGTGGAGGCAGTCTACACAAATAATTCTAAACAAAATGAGAGTTGTCTAATGAGAGCTCAGAGGAAGCAGTTGTTGCTTTCTCCTACAAGTATGAACATTTTAGATCAGTTCCAGATACCTATCTGGAGTTTCTAACGAATATTATGCAACCTATATGAAATCTTGAAGTCATTTTATTGGTTGTTTCTCAATCAGCAAACCTGAAACTACTCAGGGCTGGGAGATGCCTCTTCTTATTAGAATGGGAGGCTCTCCATGGGGGAGGGGGAGCCTATCTTCTGCATCTGGGATCATCCAGTGTATGAATTGCTACTCTCTTTGTAAGCTTCTCTTATTTAGAGGGTCTTAGCTCATCTCTCACTTTAGCATAATAGAAAAGAACCGAGGTTGAAATCATCAAATGAATGTTGTAAATTTTACAAAACTCTGAAATTTTTTTTTTTAAGATTTTATTTATTTATTTGACAGACCAGTAGGCAGAGAGGCAGGCAGAGAGGGAGATGGGGAGGAAGGCTCTCCGATGAGCAGAGAGCCTGATATGGGGCTCGATTCTAGGGCCCTGGGATCATGACCTGAACCGAAGGCAGAGGCTTTAACCCACTGAGCCACCCAGGCGCCCCCAAAACTCTGAAAGTTTTAATGAGCTTATAAGTGGTTTAGGGAAGGAACTTGGGATTAGACTGCACTGCCACTGGTCCTGTGATCTCAGGTATATAATCAAACATCTCTTTTTCTCAATTTCCTCATCTATAAATGGTGATATTTATAGTACCCACCTCATAGGGTTGTTGTAAGGTTTAAGTAAGTTTATTCATGTGAATGTTTAAAATCTGAAGTGCAGTGAAAATAAAACAAGTGGTAGCTAAGATCACTGCTGTTTTTATGAGCTATTAAAGTGATGAAGATATTGGATATTGTGCTAAAGAGATCAGGAAAGGAAGGCATCAACTCCTACTCTTACCGGTGTTTAAATCCATGAGAAAGATTTTCTTGTCAACAGGTTTTGGGAAATACTCACCTTCTGGTGTTTACTCTGCTCCATTCTGAATGCCACCCAAGAAGGTCTGACTATAAAGTGATAAGAAATCAGTGTTCTGGTTGGTAAATGTTTCCAGACTCTAAAGGCTCTCACTAGAGACACAGAGTTCTTAACCAGGGAGTGGCGAGTACATGGATTATCAAGGGGTGATTAGAAAATGGTTTCTGAAGTATCATCACAGCCCATGCTGCTACTGGTGGCATGAACTAATTTACCTAAAATGTAAAAAAAATACACAAGACTTCATTTATGCTTAATCCTATGTCCATAAGTTATCTATGACACATATTAAAACATATGCCATGAACTTCTATGGCAAAAATAGTCAACAAACTGAGAATTGAAAGAAATTACTTCACCATAATAAAAAAGTCTATCTCCTACATCACACTCTACAGTTAAAAACGGAAAAGTTTTCTAAGATCAAGAACAAGGCAAGGATGTCCACTTTCACTACTTCTATTCAACATAGTACTGGAAGTCCTAGCCAGGGTATTAGAAAAAAAAAAAAAAAGGACATGCATTTTGGAAAGAAAGAGGTAAAATTATGTTGGTTCACAGATGACATGATCTTAAATGTGGAATATCCTAAAGATTCCACACACACACAAAAAGCCTGTGAAAACTAACAAATGAATTCAGCAAAGCTTCAGGGTACCAAATTAACACTAAAAATTTGTTGCATTTCGGGTGCCTGCGTGGCTCAGTCAGTTGAGTGTCCGACTCTTGGTTTTGGCTCTGGTTGTAATCTTGGGGTTGAGATCAAGCCCTATGTTGGGCTCTGTATTCAGCACAGAGTCTCCTTAAGAGTCTCTGCCTTTCTTATGCTGAGTGAAATAAGTCAATCAGAGAAAGACAATTATCATATGATCTCCCTGATATGAGGAGGTTGAGAGGCAAAGTGAGGAGGCAGAGAAGGGGAAAAAATGAAACAAGATGGGATCTGGAGGGAGACAAACCATAAGAGACTCTTAATCTCATAAAACAAACTGAGGGTTGGCGGGGGGCGGGGGGATAGGGATAAGGTGGCTGGGTTATGGACACTGGGGAAGGTATGTGCTATGTTGAATGCTGTGAAGTGTGTAAACCTGGCGATTCACAGACCTGTACCCCTGGGGCTAATAATATATTATATGTTAATAAAAACAAAAAATAAAAAAAAAAGCTCTGCCTTTCCATCTCCATCTGCCACTCCCCCCAACATGTATGCATGCTCTTACTCTCTCTCAAATAAATAAGCAAACAGAATCTTAAAGAAAATTAGTAGGGGGGTGGGGGGATGGGGTAACTAGGTGATGGGTATTAAGAAGGGCAAGTGATGTGATGAGCATTGGGTGTTATACACAACTAATAAATCACTGAACACTACATCAAAAACTAATGATGTACTATATGTTGGCTAATCGAACTTAATAGAAAAGTTAGCTGCATTTGTGTGTACTAACAATTAATAATCCCAAAAGGAAAATAAGTAAACAGTCTTATTTATAATAACACCATGGAATGAAATAATTAGCAGCAAACTTAACCAAGGAGGTGTAACATTTGTACACTGAAAACTACAAAACATTACCGAAAGAATTTAAAGAAGACACAAGTAAATGGAAACACACTCCATGTTCATGGATTAGGGGTCTTAATATCATTAAGATGTCTACACTACAAAGCAGTATACAGATTCAATGCAATTCCTATCAAAACCCCAATGGAATTTTTTTGCAAAAATAGAAAAAGTCATCCTAAAGTTAATATGAAATTTCAGAGGACCCCAAATAGCCAAAACAATCTTGAGAAAGAAGAATAAATCTGGAGAACTCACACTTTCTGATTTCAAAACATATTACATGGCTACAGTAATCAAAACAGTATATTACTGGCATAAAAACAGACATATAATCTATGGAACAGAATAGAAAGCCCATATAGTTTAATAATCTTCGTAAAGGATGCCAAGACTATAGAATGGGGAAAGGACAATATTTTCAAACAATGATGCTGGGAGAATAGAATAGTCACATTCAAAAGAAAAAAGATTACTTAAAAAAGAAAAGCAAAGCTGGAGGCAACACAATTCTGAACTTCAAGTCCTATTACAAAGCTCTAGTAATTAAAACAGTATGGTACTGGCATAAACATAGACACACAGATCAATGGAACAGAACAGAAAACCCAGAGGTGAATCCACAGCTACATGATCAATTGATCTTCAACAAAGCCAGAAAAAAAATCCAGTGAGAAAATGATAAGTCTCTTCAACAAATGGTGCTGGGAAAACTGGACAGCAACATGCAAGAGAATGAAACTGGACCACTTCCTTACACCGAACACAAAAATAAATTCAGAATGGATTAAAGATCTAAATATGAGATCTAACACCATAAGAATCCTGGAGGAGAGCACAGGCAGTAACCTCTTTGCCACTGGTCACAGCAACTTCTTTCTAGATATGTCTCCTGAGTCAAGGGAAACAAGCAAAAATAAACTACTGGGACTACATTGAAATGAAAACCTTCTGTACAGTGAAGAAAGCAACCAACAAAATTAAACCGCAGCCTACAGAATGGGAGAAGATATTTGCAAATTACATATCTTTTTTTAAAGACTTTATTTATTTACCTGACAGAGAAATCACAAGTCGGCAGAGAGGCAGGCAGAGAGGGGGGAAGGAGGCTCCCTGCTGAGCAGAGAGCCCAATGTGGGGCTCAATCCCAGGACCCTGAGATCATGACCTGATCCGAAGGCAGAGGCCTTAACCTACTGAGCCACCCAGGCGCCCCACAAATGACATATCTGATAAAGGGCTACTATCCAAAATATATAAGGAATTTATAAAACTCAACACCTCCAAAATGAATAATCCAATTAAAAAATGGGCAGAAGACATGAATAGATTTTTTTTTCAAAAAAGACATACAGATGGCCAGCAGACATGAAAAGATGCTCACTGTCACTGATCATCAGGGAAATACAAATAAAAGCTACAAAAGATGTCATCTCACACCTGTCACAGTGACTAAAATCAACAACACAGGGTGAGGATGTGGAGAAAGGGGAGCCGGCTTGCACTGTTGGTGAGAATGCAAACTAGTGCAGCTACTCCAGAAAACAGAATGGAGTTTCCCTGAAAAGTTAAAAATAGAACTACCCTATGATCCAGCAATTGCACTACTAGGTATTACACAAAGAATAAAAAAGTACTGATTCAGGGGCACCTGGGTGGCTCAGTGGGTTAAGCCTCTGCCTTCGGCTCGGGTCCTGATCTCAGGGTCCTGGGATCGAGCCCCACATCGGGCTCTTTGCTTGGTGGGGAGTCTGCTTCCTTCTCTCTCTCTGCCTGCTTCTCTGCCTACTTGTGATCTCTGTCTATCAAGTAAATAAAAAAAAATAAAATTAAAAAAAAAGTACTGATGCAAAGGGATACATGCACTGCAGTGTTTATACCATCAATATCTACAGTAGCCAAACTATGGGAAGAGTCCAAGTGTCCAACTGACAAATGGATAAAGAAGATGTGTTATATATACATATCTATATCTCTCTATAATATATATGAATATTAGCTAAAAAAGGAATGAAATCTTGCCATTTGCAACAACATGGATGGAACAAGAGTATTATGCTATGTGACTTAAGTCGTTCAGAGAAGGATGATTACCACATGATTTCACTGATGTGTGGAATTGTAGAAACAAAACAAATGAGCAAATGGGGAAAAAAGAGGCAAACCAAGAAACCAATTCCGAACTATAGAGAACACTCTGATGGTTACCAGGGGGGAGGTGGGTGAGGGGATGAGTTAAATAGGTTATGGGGATTAAGGAGTGCACTTACTATGATAAGCACAGGTTGCATGGAAGTGTTAATTACTATAACATGCACCTGAAACTCATATAACAACACTGTATGTCAACTAACTGGAATTAAAATGAAAACTTAAATGAAGATGGACCTTTCCATAGTTATCTCAAACCCTCATCCAGAATTAAGACAAAGAATCTGGCTCATTTTGGGGTAACATGATTATGTGTGTGATTACATAAACATAAACAATTGATGTATCTTTACATATGTTCATCATATTCTCTTCTAAGACATTTAATCCAATAACTGAGTCATAGGAATCACGGAGATTAGCTCTTTGGTGGACTTACAGTCTAATTAAGGTTTCTTTAACTGCCCTTTCATTAGGTAATAATGTTTAGGAAAAACAGCCTTTTTAAAAAAAAATGATGAATTTTAAATATATAAGAAGGTGTGGAGAATCATACTATAAAACCTATATATCCACCACCATTCAGCCTTATCTCAACATTCTGCCACAACTGTGTATCTTTTTTATCTTTGACTTTATAACTTTTAATTTCTATTTTAAAATTCAAAAAAGAAAATAAAAACAAATAGAAAAATAGGGCATCTGGGTGGCTCAATTGGTTAAGTGTTTGCCTTCAGCTCAGGTCATGATCCCAGGGTCCTGGCATTGGCCTGCTTCCTGCTCCCTGCTCGGCAGGGAGTCTGTTTCTCCCTCTCTCTGTCTGCTCCTCCCCCAGCCTGGACTCTTGAGCAAGTGCTCTCTCTCTCTCTCAAATAAATGGAATCTTTAAAAAAAGAGAGATAACTAGCCGAGACACAGCAAAACCACTTGCCACCCTTTCCTTTTTCTCTTATAACTATTCAGAATTTGGCATTTCTTTTGTTTTTATACATTTGCCAACTATTATACACTATTAATGTATTTACAAATGATATAATTATTGTCCACATTTAAAGCCTTTATATGAATACCCTCTTACTATATGATATGCTGTTTTACATCTTGGATTTATATTTTTAAGGAAAGAGTTTCCTTTGTTGGCTCCTGAGATGCAGCTGAGCCCTGAACCTTGGATTTCAGGAGGAAACCCGACATCTCCATGGCCGCTCACCTTGCTGCCTTGGCGTCCATTCTTCATCCGAATCTTCAGTGTCATCTACTTGTGGTTTGATGGCCTGCCGGCGGTGACACATGAAAGCCGGTCGAGGGGCTCTGAGACCTGGAAAGAAGCAAACTTCTGGTCCTCAAAGGGAAGAGCAAGAAGGAGGAACCAAGCACAGTGGCAGTGGACAGTACCAGCCCGCCAGGACGACTCAACTGGTGGAGTTGAGAGCGGGGCAAGGGGTGAGTTCTGCATGGCCAGCCCGAGCCCTGCACTGAGGGAAGAACACAATTTCGCTCCAGATTTGCCTTCACACAGAAGGGAACTGGGGGCAGGCAGAGCCACCCCAGAGGGCAACTACGACAGGGCTGCGGGCCTGGCTCCCGCTTCCCAGGCTCATCAGCACCCAGCACTTCCGGTTACCTATAGCTATCAGGGCTTCGTAGTTCCTTTTCACATTCCTGTATCGCATTTTCTCCCAGTCTCCCATCTGTGTCCATTCTTCCTTGGAGAAGTGCACGGAAATGTCTTTGAAAGCATCTTTGGCCTAGGGACACGAGAGGTTCCATCAGTGGCTTACGAATCCCAGCTGAGCTTCTCCCCCTCCTGATGGTGTCCTGAGTACCGCCGAGTACCGCCGAGTACCGCCGAGTACCGCCGAGTACCGCCGAG
>ML103043.1:25397-49158 GCA_003697995.1 Taxidea taxus jeffersonii
CGCCGAGTACCGCCGAGTACCGCCGAGTACCGCCGAGTACCGCCGAGCTGAGTACCGCCGAGTACCGCTGAGCGTTTCCCGGCCGGCTCCTGACCGAGAGCCATTGCTGATGGCTCGGTCCTATGTCCCTCCCCCAGGCTGTACAGGAGCGAGCGCCTCCATCCTGTGTCCGGTCACAGAGAGGCTCCCCGGCTGGCGGAGGCCGGGAGTCTGTGGTGCTCCAGGGAGCAGCTCTTTGTCACCACCCCCTGCTCGGCCTTCCTGCAGACGGTGCTGGGAGCCCAGCTTCTCCCACACCTCTCACCGGGGGCTTCCGCCCTGTTCTCCCCGAGTCTCTCTCAGGGGTCTCCTCCGGGGGCCTGTCGAGGCTCCTGGTGCTGGGACCTCCAGGCAGGCCCTGCTCGGACTCTGAGGCCGGCAGTGGCCGCATGAGTCTCTCTGGCCCAAGGCCGAAGCGCCTGTGGAAGAAGACGCTGCTGAGAGCGGGTGACAGCCCAGGCCACTGCCCAGAGCGCGTCGGTCCTCCCCATCCGGGCGGGGGTCCCCAACAAGAACACGTGAGGGCCCCAGGGAGGATTAGAAGGCGCAGAGGAGGTCTGGGGTCTCGGTGGCAGGGAAGATTCTCTCCCGGCCTTGACGGACACCCTAACGAGAGCTACGCTTTGCTTCCTTTATTCCCTGAGGGAGGGAGGCTGCCGGGAGGCGGCTGCGGCCGTGGGCGGGGAGTCCTGACGCGCAAGGCCAGACGAGCCCTGGGGAGGCCCGGGGTCCCTGAAGGCGGCGGCTGCTGACAGACGCCACAGCTCTGCTCCAGGGAGGGGAGCTGAGTGCTTCCCCAGGGCGGGCTTCTCGGCATGGCCCCCGGGGATTCTGGAAAAATGGGGTGTAAAGGCACAGAGAGATCTCGGGGT
The DNA here is from genome assembly GCA_003697995.1 of Taxidea taxus jeffersonii. Classification (NCBI taxonomy): domain Eukaryota; kingdom Metazoa; phylum Chordata; class Mammalia; order Carnivora; family Mustelidae; genus Taxidea; species Taxidea taxus. The sequence continues at coordinate 26,309 of ML103043.1, forward strand.
GAGGGGATTTGGTCTCGCTGGGGGCGAGGGGTGGCGTTTCTCATGTCGGGGTGTCCGGGGCACCCCGCAGAGGACATCTGGGGTTCCTCAGGCCGACGGTGTCGGCAGTCTCTCCGGACAAGATCTGGGGTCTTTCGGGCCGGGAGATTAGAGGTCCCGCGTTCTAGCATCCGTAGTCTCTCGTGAACGGGCTTTGGGTTTTCTGCCGTGGAGGTTCCCTGGGGTCTGCGGAGCCGGAGGGATTCACGGAGTTTGCAGGCTGGCGGTGCTCAGGCTGTCTGAGGCTGCGGGGTGGGCCTCTGTGGGCGGTACATTCCCGGTATCTCGGGCTGAGGGTTTTGGGGGCGCCCCAGGCTGAGGGTGATCTGTGTTACTCAGGGGGATTTGGGCGTCTAAGTATTAGGGATTTAGTGTTTCTCTGGGTGAGGGATTTGTGGTTTCTGCGGCTGAGGTGCTTGGGGGATGGGGGCTCCCCCGCCGAGCTGTGAGGACCCCCCAAGGCAGAGGAATTGGGTTCCCTCGAGGCGGCGAGATTTGGTGTCCCTGCGGCTGAGGGGAGCTGGAGCCAGCCAGGATGAGGGGACCCAGCGTCTCCCGGGCGGGGTTGGAAGGTTTCAGACTCAGGGTTTGGAAGGGTTTCACAGGGCACGGCAGGGGCGTCCGTGTTCCCGTCAGTCTCCCTGGAGGCCCTCACTGCCCACCCCGCTCCGGCGCCCTCGCGGAGTCCCCGAGCGCTTCCAGCCTGGTGAGAGGTGAGACGCGTGGTGGGCGCGATACCGGCTTGTACTGCCTTGTCAGGCAGAAGCCACCAATCAATGCGGCAAGCAAAGTAGTCCTTCCAATGGGCGGGCAGAAGGGGCCCAAGGGGGCGGAGCCTAGGGCCAGCTGTGTGTGTCAGTCACCGGCAGAACCCCACCCCCGTGGACGGTCCCGCCCCACCCCACGGGGATTGGTTGCTCGGAGTCCAGGTCGTGTCTGTCAAGAAACCGCAACGCGCAGGCTCAGTGCGGCACTTTTCCTTGACTTTTCGGTACCCAGACCCTGGTGAAGGCTGGGCAGGGCAGGAGACGGAGCAGAGTCCCCTGCAGCCCAGGCTGAGCCTAGCGCATCGAGCTGACCGCAGGTCTCTAGGGTGGACCTGGCACAAAGATTCTTTGCTAGACCAGAGTTTCAGGCCCTGGAAGGGTCTCCTAGGCCATCTGTGCCCTTCCTTGTAGAATCCATATTTAGCAATAGCTAGATGTGACCCTTTAGTACAATGCATATCGCATTACATTCAGGGGACAGCTGTGTAATTCAATAATGTATGATGAAACAAAGTATAGACATCAAATAAAGTCTACACCCCTCGGAGCTTTAAACCCGACAATCGGTAAGAGTAGGTATATTAGAAAACCACTGAGAATTCTTTATCTTTATATTTTCTTTTTTCTTTCTTCTTAGAGAGAGAGAGCAGGAGGTGGGGGGCGGTGGTGAGGGCCAGAGGGAGAGAGAGATAGAGAGAGATAATCTCAAGCAGGTTCCATGCCCATTGAGGAGCCTGGATTGGGGCTCAAGGTGCGGCTCCATCCAGGGCTCGATCTCACGATCCTCAGTTCATGACCTGAGCCGAAATCCAAAGATGGGTGCTTAACTAAGTGAGCACTCAGGTGCTGCCACTCAGGGAATTCTTAAACTAAAAGTGGAAGTGGCGTTTCTGAGTAAAAAGCGTGTTTAAATAATGTAGGTCTCAAAGTCATCAGAAGTAGTGCTGGCTTAGTGGAATGATACAGAGAAGATTAGTATGCTTCCTGTTTGAGGATGACATGCAAATCTGTGAAGTGCTCCGTACTCAAAAAAGAAGAAAAGTCATCAGAAGGAAGAAGACATAAATAAAATCAAAGGAAAAAAATCTTGAAATAATATACAAGTATCCTGCATAAAAACGAAGCATCAGCTATAAGGACATTCAGTCCACCGAGGTAGGCCATTTTAAAACCTACTGGTTTTCAGAAGATAAAATGGGAATAGTGTTTCTGGCTCTTACTAAGTTTTGAACATAAAAACATAACAGTTTCCTTGAAGCAGGGCTCCCAACCCCAGAATTCTTACCAAGGAAGGACCACCCGATTCCAGGCAAAGTTTGCCCAGCTCAGCCACCATGAAAGGAGTGGCTGATTGGACCTCTAAGGGCCCACAGACCTCTCAGGTTCCCCCGAGAAGAGTGCTGGGTCGGGGCTGGGAGTAGACGGAGCAGTGAGAGAGCGGGGAGCCTCCGGAAATTGTGAGACCATCTGTGTAGTGGTCGATGTTTGGGTGGGTGCAGAGTTGATGGTCAGTCTTGTGCAGGAGCATCTATGTGGTCCCTGCTCTCAGCTTTATGGTTCAAAGAAATGTGAGATTAAAAAAAAAATCTTGCTCTTCAAGTGCTCACTGTTAACCTTAAAAATAAAGCTGCCAGTTATTTTAGCAACAGAAAGGGCTTTATCCTGGAATAGCAGAGAATTGCAATCCAGGACTAGCAAACGAGGGAAAACCATAGGATGGCCCTCGGAACAATGGAGAAGGCCATCTTTTAGAGAGGAGAAGGGGGTTTGGGAAGGCCATTATAGACAAAAAGTTCACTGGAGTAAAGGGAGTTGAAGCACCGTTGACTTCTCCTTGGCTGAGCTAGGACTGTCTCTCACTGGCCAGGCTGTTGCTAGGAAAATATCCTTCCTCCTGCAGGGTTAGGAGAGAAGTTCACCTACTATAGGTGAAGTAGGGGTATGTTTGCAAGGTGGTCTCTTTCTGTTGGATAAGATGCAGTGCAGTTAAAGGGCCCATTAAATAGCAAAACTGAAACAAAACTTAGACCCCTTCAAAAAAACTCCCTAAACCAAGACTTTGCAACAAATAAGAATAATTCAAAGGGGTAATGACAGAAAGAAGCAAATGGAAAGGCATAATGTGCTCTCCAACAGAAATACTCAGTGTTATAAACACATCACGTCTCCATATATTAATGTATTCCTATAAAAATAACAATTTAATTTGTGGAATTTTCCAAGGAGGTTAAAAAGATAATGTGTAAAATTAAAAGTGAATAGCAAGGAAATGAAAATAATTAAGACTAATGGGTAGGCTAGCCTCTCAGATATGAACATTTCTTATAAACTTAAGTATTAAAAGTGTTCAGTTGAGCAAATGAGCATATAGTCTTATCAATATAATTCAATATGGAATGGAGAAGTAGGCCCTGGTGTGGTTAATTTTATGTGTCTTACTGGGGGAGCCATGTGGATGGCACGGACCCCCATTCCCATTCTCTGGGGTCCGGGGGAGCCCAGAGCTCACTGAGTTCTATGACCAAAGGCTTCTGGGACTTCAGGGTCAGTGCAGGGGTCCAGGAGGTTTGACCTGTGGCCATGGGTAGAAACTCCTCTGGGAGCCCCTCCACAGCCATGGACAGCCTGAGTCTTCTGGAGCTCTGACAGCCTCTGCTGGTGGCTGTGGGCTGGGTGTCCCGCTTCCAGAAGCCTGGTGAGCCCGAGCTGGGGCCTCCCTTTTGAGAGATAGCCTTTACACATTCCCTGAGGGGTTGGCAGTCCCTATCAGCTTGTCTTCCCTCCGTGAGCCCTGGCTTGGGGGTTTCAGGGGGTTCCTGACCTTAAGGATACGTCATCCAGTGACAGCGGCTCAGACTGGGATGAGGGCGGCCTTCTCTCCTCTCTCCTGCTGTTACAGGGGTGCAGGGGTCTTGTCTCACAGAGTCCAAGAGTGAATCTCGCTGAAAGAAAAGGGTGAAGCAAAGTGAAAGCTTGTTAAGTGGAGATGAGAGCGGGAAGAGGGAAAAAGCTCTCCTGAATGAGAGGGGTTCTGAGTGGGTTGTCAGTGAGGGCTTCCAGTGGGAGTCTTTTATGGAGAACTGACCAGGAAGCCTGTGACCTTGAGGCTGTTGTGACAACTTGTTTTGTTCCCCTACCTCTTGTTCCGCTCTGTCTCAGCATCTCCACCTGCCAGGAATAGTCTCAGAGCCGAGTCAGGAGACTTAGGGGCCTCCTGCCTCTCCCTGCCTCTGCCTTCCCCCCTTCCTTGCTCCCGGACCAGGACCTGTGGGCAGAAAGAGCTGGACTGGGATTGTGAGGGGTGACTGGTTAAATTTTTTAATTAGTAGGGGTGAGGTATAGCGCAAGTCTCCAAGGAATCTGGAAGCAAGGCTCTCAGGACCTTGAAGGGCCAGCCAGGACCGAAACAACAGTACTCCTAGTCTTCAGTAAAACATAAGCCTGAAGGCACCAAGGCAGCCATGAGTTCCTTGAGGAAGGTCACACTCTGCATTTTTCAGGTATCCCTCCGTGGGCTGCAAGCTGTAGGGAGATTTAATTTAACCTGCATTTCTTTTGCTTTCGTTGTCCACATCACTAACACCATGATCACCAGACAACCTTCGCTTGGCTGTCCTCTCCATACTGTGCTGTTTCTGGCCTGTGGTTCACTGTTGCCTTCTGGCTGGCCTGGAAGGTCAGTCTGTGGATGGGGCTGGGAGATGGCTGGAAATAAAAGAGAAAAGTGTATTCAATACAAAAGTGCATTCAATACAAAAGAACAAAAGGGTGCCTTGGCTCAGCTGGTTAAGCGTCTGCCTTTGGCTCAGGTCATGACCCCAGGGTACTGGGATCGAGCTCCACATCGGGCTCCTGACTGAGCAGGGAGCCTGCTTCTCCCTCTGCCTCTGCCAAGTGTTCTCTCTCTCTTAAATACATAAAATCTTTAAAACAAAAGAAAACAAAATACAGGTGCTATGCCTGGGGGGAAACAAAGGTGGAGAGAAGGTGAAACAGTGAAGGGTGAAACGGGGTGTGACTTAGAATGAAAGCCTAGAGTGGTGGTTAAGAACCTGAGCTCAAATCCTAGGTCTGACACACTCTGTAAGGTGTTTGGGCAGGCCGCTTAATCCTTGTGCCTCATTTTCCTCACCTGTAAAGTGGGAATAATTCCCACCTCTGGGTCATTGTGAGGTTCAAATGAGTTAGGACAGTGGCATATAGTAATATATGTATATTTTTATTAGCTATCTGGTCTTCCCTGTGCCCAACTCTGCCTGACCCACAGTAGCTGCTCTTGGTTTTTGGAATCCATAAATGAGCCGGTGTGTGTGCCAGTGTGGGTGGATCCAGGAGGAGGGTGTGGGGATGTGGAGAGTGGGGTGCGATGAGGGGCTGCTTGAGTCACTGCTCCCCAGGACCTCCACAAACAAGGCTTGTACCAAGGGGGATGCCCAGGGGGCAGGGGCTGCTTCCCTCCAACCCTCCCGCAACCCGTGCCTTCCTGCTGGGGGTCCTCGTGGTGGGGCTGAGCCTGTGCATGTATTCAGTTGCCAAGGTGACCCTGGACACTGCTCTTCCCTCCAGAGAGCTGCCCTCTTTGCCCCTGCGACCCCCATTGTGAATCAGGGCACAGCACCTCCTCCCGTTGGTGCAAAGCAGAGACGCTGGGTGGATGGGCACTGGCATCAGCAATCCGCACCTTCCTGGCTGCTGCATGAGCTTAACCTCCAGACACTCTCGGAGGCAGAATGAATGAGTGAGTGAGTGAATAGATCAATCAACAAACAAATCATACACCCATATATACATACATACATACTACGTGTATAACCACTATATGTGCTTCTGTTTTTCTGGAGAATTCTGATGAATTCTGATGAATTCATATACAGTGACATATTCATTAAGGAAAGTAAATTTCAAATTATTTGGGAGAAGATACACTGTCGGGGGTTTGATTAAACAGCCTGTGTCCTGAAAGACTGGGAGAAGGGATGTATTGGTACAATTTCTGTGAAAATCATTTTGAGAATAACCATGAAGATGTAACTTCTATATACTCTCCGACCCAGAAATTCTAATTTTAAAGATTTAACCCAAATTATACTTCACGGGCAAGAAATGAAGTATGTTAAATTTTTTTTTTAACCCACAGATTTTACAATAGCAAGAGATTTTTTTTTTTAAAGAAAGTGTTCAGGGACGCCTGGGAGGCTCAGGGGGTTAAAGCCTCTGCCTTCGGCTCAGGTCATGATCCCAGGGTCCTGGGTTCGAGCCCTGCATCAGGCTCTCTGCTCAGCAAGGGGCCTGCTTCCTCCTCTCTCTCTGCCTGCCTCTCTGCCTACTTGTGATCTCTGTCTGTCAAATAAATAAATAAAATCTTTAAAAAATGTGCATTTAGCACTTTTATTTTCATTACATGGTGAACACACACATTTCTCTTTTTAAAATAAAATTTCTAATTTCATTTTTTGAAAGCACACACATTTCTTAAAATACCACAGTCCCAAAATCTGTAAGCAAGTACCACTCACAGGAACAACTATTACACCTGTCTATTCAATTTCTGTTTTACATGTATTGCATGGTGGTCACAGCACAGTAAAGCACATAAAACTCCTGCAGTATGTTTACTATGGTGAGATGAAGGTAAGGATGAACAGGGTCCAGGTTTTGGTCTAGGGCTAGCCGTTAGGGAGCTAAGGCGGAAAATGAGGGCTAGGTTTAAGGCTAACTGGTCCTCTTCCCTCTCCCTCTTCTTCATCTCTGCAGGATGCACAGGACTTACCCAGAGTTGCACATGAAGCAGGGGTTGAGCTGGACCACAGGTTTTCTACTCCCCTGTCTCCCTGTCCTAGGCTCTAATGGAAAAAGAATGAAATAAACATCTGCTCTGGTCACTGCCTGTTTCAGACCTAACTCAACCTCAGTCAAGGGTGTGGAGGGCCTCAGAGTTCATGCAGGTACCTTCCACCCTACTCCCTGGGAACAGCATTGCTGGCCCCACTCTACCTGGGTAGCTCCAGGTTCCAGCCCAGACCTGACCCACCTCAGTAGACGTGTGTGTTTATGCAGGACTGGGTGCAGTGGCCTACCTGCCCCCATGTGGAGCCTTCTTTTGGGCTGGTGGGGCCCTCCTGGCATTGGCTGGATTCTTGGTCCTATCTGAGTAATTAGCAGTAGACAGTTGGGTCTCAGACAGGACAATTCTTAGCTTCCAACCACCCAGGCAAGCATCTGTGGCCCTCCAGCTCAGGCCAGCCTGGGTCTTGACAACCTCCAGCCCATTACTGAGCTGTCTGTGCTCCTGGTAACTTAACAGGTCTATGGGCAGTGTAGGCAGCCCTTGGGGATGTTTCTGTTCCCAATATCTGTGTGGTTGAGACAAGCAACTCCTCCTTCAGGACCTCCAGCATTCCAAGAGAGTAATAACCCTCCATACTTTGAATGTGGCCTGTGGCCATAACAGCCACACAGCACACTGGCCCTGCAGTTCTTTGGCCTCTGGTTGTAATGTGAATATTTGACATGCATGATTGTTAGGAATTAAGGGTATAGGAGAATCTGTGTCTCCCAGTGGGCAGTTTCTGGCTGAGACTGCATGGTCTCGGACAGCTACACGCATGACCCTAGAAGGCCTGCCAAGAATGGATTTTGTGCTGTGGAATAATCTTAGTCTCCCATGGTTTCACTGAGCAATAATTTCCTTACCATCCTCACATCTGGTTTCTACTCTGTAAAGGAGAGAGGAGAGACTGGAAAATGAGCCAGTGTGTTCTCTGGGGTTGGGTGATTAATGTGGGGGGGGGGCGCGGGTGTGACTCCTGTGCTCCCTCCTCCCAGGGACATGAATCAGGTCTGTGTGCCTTCCAGTCTCTGAGATGCGAGGACCCAATGCCCAGAGCAGGAGCCATGAGTTTCCCACCAACAGCAAAGCTGCTTTTTCAGCAGTTGGAAGAATGTCTTGCCATTGTGGGAGGACAGGAAGAGTCCTGGATGGGCTGCTGCAGCCCCTGACCCTAAGTGCACCCCTTCCTTCCTTGGGCTTCAGATTCCACAGCCGTGGAATCTGCAGAGGAATGCAGAGGTGGGGCAGGAGAAGGGGAGCTCCCAGAGAGTTCACCTGAGGAGTTCCTGGTTAGGTGAGTCTCTCCTGTGGACCGGGATGGTGGTCCTGGGGGTAGGGTGTGCGTTGGGTGGGAGGTGCTGTCCTGGAAGGGGGTGTGGAGTGAGCTAAACCCGTGAACTCATATGAGTTTTCTTTTTCCCTTGAAAGTCTTTTCTGCTGGATGTCTGTCCACTGGTCATATCCCCCAGCCCCGTGAACTCTAGGGTGCCTGCTCATCCAAGCTTTTGTGGGATGGGTTGCAGGATATCTCAGGCGTTCCCATGTTCTCTGGGAAGAGTACACTGAATGACCGCACAGTCCCCAGCTTCAATGGGGTGCCCCCTTCCATGGTGCAGTGCAGGTAATGGACCTTGGGCAGCACCCCGAGTTCATCAGGGTGTCCCTCCCCCGCCCCCCAGCAGATGTGGCTCTAACAAGCCCCAGAGCCATCCCACAACTTCAGCATTATGCTCCGTGTCCCTGGGACACGGTTGTAATGGGCTGTCAGGATCCTGCAGGAGCATCCTTCAGGTGAGGGTCTGGAGGCTGCGTTAAACCAGACCCGACTCAAGTTGCATAAGGAACAGATGAGTTGAGGTGTTCATTTGGAAGAGTAACTTCACCTCTCCAAAAAAGACAATGGCATTGGTTGACCTTGAATGAAGTTAATTAGTACTTAAGAAACAAGCATATGTTTTTCCTTCTCCCAGGAACTGAAACAGGTGTGCAGGCCTTAGGTCTAAGGTGCCTTCTTATCCCCACCTGACAACCCTTCTCCACTCTGACTCCATGAGACCCAAAGTTTGAACATCAGTGTCTGAGTTAGTCATGCAGCTTGTCACAGGATGTCAGCATCCAGATAAAGCAGGTACATTGGGCACAATGTCATATCCATGTCAGGACAGGAGGTAAAACTTCTCTTTCACCCCAAACCTTCTGGGATTTTCTCTTGTCTCTAGTTGAGCCACAAAGTAAAACTGAAGTGGCTGTCAGCAATCTAGATAAGGTGCAAGAGTTCCTTAGTTTCCCTGCAGGTAGAACATGGCAGGGGATCCTATTTTCTCTGTTCATTTCTGGCTTATGAAGGTATTTGGAACATCTCTTTCCCAGGCAATCACTTTGATTAGAAAGGGAAGATGAGATTTACTCTGTGTGTGTGTGTTGTTTTTAAAGATTTTATTTATTTAACTGACAGAGAAATCACAAGTAGGCAGAGAGGCAGGCAGAGAGAGAGGGGGAAGCAGGCTCCCTGCCGAGCAGAGAGCCCGATTCGCGGCTCGATCCCAGGACCCTGGGACCATGACCCGAGCCGAAGGCAGAGGCTTTAACCCACTGAGCCACCCAGGCGCCTCCTCTGTGTGAGTTTTTTTAAAATTATTTTTTTTAAAATTTATTTATTTGTTATAGAGAGAGAGAGAGAGCGAGCACAGGCAGACAGAGTGGTAGGTAGAGGCAGAGGGAGAAGCAGGCTCCCCGCCGAGCAAGGAGCCCGATGTGGGACTCGATCCCAGGACGCTGGGATCATGACCTGAGCCGAAGGCAGCTGCTTAACCAACTGAGCCACCCAGGCGTCCCTCTGTGTGCGTTTTTAACATGAAACGTGTTCCTTTCATCTAACAGTGTTTATTCCACTGGGCCTAGGTTGTGGTGGGATGGCAGGCATATAGAGTTAGGCAGCTTTTTGTGGTCAGACACAGACTTGGATGATGTCTTGTCATTTGTCAAAGGTGATGTTTCATAACTGATTAGTCTTTTCATCCAAAGAGTTCCAATGAGGGTGGAGGGAAAATTCAAAACGATTCCAAGGAGAATTTTACTGTTTAAAAGCTGAGCCTCTCTGTTTTTAAAATTTAATTTTATTTGTTTAAGTGTTCCAAGATTCATTGTTTATGTACCACACCAGTGCTCCATGCAATACTTTCTGACTTTCTAGTGTGACCAAATGTAGCATCTAGATATTTAGACATGCCATGTTTTCTCTGTAATTTCTTTTGTGGAGGAGTCAGGAGGAGAGTCTTTGGGAATCCTCCTGCATAGAAGCAGGCTTGTGGCTTCAAGTGGCTGGGCGTCAGGAGCTCTGGGGTGGATTCCACAACTGCTCGCCTAATGCTGGGTGAGTCAGGTTATCTCACAGAGTTTTTTGTTTCTTCTTATGAAATTGCTGGCAAGTAATGTCCTGCTTAAGCAGAATCCTCTTGCACTGTTGGTGGGCATGTGGGCTGCTGCAACCATGCTGGAAAAGAGTGTGGTAGTTCCTCCAAAAGCTAGGAACTGAACAACCCTAGGATACAGCTATTGCCCTCCTAGGTATTTACCCAAAGGACACAGAGAGGCACATTCAGTGGGGTACAAGCACCATTATGTTTATAGCAGAATTATCAACCATAGCCGAATTATGGAGGGAGTCCCAATGTCTAGACACCGAGGAATGGAGAAAGAAGTTGTGGGAGATAGATATATAAAGGAATAAGACCCAGCTTCACAAAGAATGAAATCTTACCATGTGCAAGCATGTGCATGGATCTAGAGTGGATTTAGCTAAGCAAAATCAGTAAGAAATGACCAATAGCCTATGACTTTCAATAGCCTGTGGAATTTCAGAAAGAAAACAGATGAACATAGTGAGGGGAGAAAGGCCAATGAGGAAACAGACTCTAACCTAGAGCACAAACCGAGGGTTGCTAGAGGGCAGGGGTGTGTTTGTGGGGGGAAGGGTTAAATGGGTAAGGCTACTAGGGAGGGTACTTGTTGTGATGAACTCTGGGTGTTCTATGGAGGTGAGGAATCATGAAATCCTACCCCTGAAGCAAAGGAATGAACATTGCATGAAAACAAATTGGAATTGAAGTCAAGGAAGGAAAGAAGAAGACCATGCTCTACTTCATGAAGAGTGAGGTAAAAATGGAGTGATTTTCACTCTCCTGTTCTGTAGATGATAGTTTTCAAACACACTGTGGTAGGATACACTAGTTTCTTATTCCATAAGGAGCTCTCAGAAAGTTGCCAGGAAAGATTCAGATCTCAGAGCATGTCCATGTTCCATTGATATATTCCTTCCAGTTTGCCCAGGTACAAAGGTATGTAGGGAGAAATATGGCAGAAGAGGAAAGGAGGTGTTAAGCATTCAGGAGGTAGCCTTCCCCATTTCTCATAAAAGCCTTGGGCCAATGTCAATTGAGAAGAAGGAGGGGGAACCCTGGAGCTTTGCAGCAGACAGGGGAGTTCCAGGGGAGTTTCAGGTCTGCCTAAAGCTGACAGGGGTCCCTAAGGAGAGCTGAGCACATTCTGCAAGAGATTGTGGGCAGGGCTGGCTCCAGGGTCTCCCATGTGGCATTTGTGACAGGTCAGGGCCATGAACATGTTCCTGGCTGAGGACAGGTGAGGCACCAGTGGAGAGCTGGAAGAGCACCTTCTTCTGTGCCACCAGCCTCACCCAGCACACACTGCCTCATCGTCTGTCCCTGTCACTCCAATTCAGACTTCTCTGCGTTGCCAGACTGAGATGTTGGTTTGTGTTTTGTTCTTTGCATGTTGGTGAAGTTTCAAAAGTTAGATGGTGGAGATGATGTGTCATCAGAACATCTGTTCCTCTTTTATTTCCTGTTCTTCTTTCAATAACTGAAGTGAATCATACCTACTAGTGGAAGGGGCAATCTGTGTGTTTTTCTTTCCTGTTTTCATTAAACAATGGGAAAACAGTCTTCTGAAATAATCAAAGAATCCTTTGTGGGAGTTCATGTTTTTCTCTTCTGTGAACTACTTTCTGATAATCAAAATTATTTTTGAGGGGCACCTGGGGGGCTCAGTCATTTAGCATCTGTCTTTGGCTCAGCTCATGACCCCAGGGTCCTGGGATGGAGCCCTGTATGGGGCTTCCTGCTGGATGTGAAGCCTACTTCTCCCTCTCCCACTCCCCCTGCTTGTGTTCCTTCCCTTGATGTGTTTCTCTCTGCCAGATAAACAAATAAAATCTTCAAAAAAAAGAATATTTTTTTAAAAGATTTTTATTTATTTATTTGTCAGAGAGAGCAGGAGTGAGCACAGGCAGACAGAGAGGCAGGCAGAGGCAGAGGGAGAAGCAGGCTCCCTGCCGAGCAAGGAGCCCGATGTGGGACTCGATCCCAGGACACTGGGATCATGACCCGAGCCGAAGGCAGCTGCCCAACCAACTGAGCCACCCAGGCGTCCCAAGAATATATTTTTTAAAGTAAAACACAGCCTCTTTTTTTTTTTTTGCAGTAAGTCAAGAATATCAGTTTTTATTCTGGGATTATCACTGAAATAATCACCAAAAGCATAAAAATTTCATTAATCCAAAATAAGTCAAGAAAGAAGAAGAAGGAAATTAAAATGTGTGAGATAATATACAAATCATAAGATGGTAGCTATAAAGCAATCAACAATTTCATTTATGTAAGTAGACCAAGTATTCCAAGTAAAAGACTAAGACTATCCTATTGAATATATTAGTGTCACTTAAAAAAGACAAATTTTCAGAATGATTGAAAACAAAAGAATGGAAAAAATATATCATAAAATACTAACCAGGAGGGGCACCTGGGTGGCTCATTGGATTAAAGCCTCTTCCCTTGGCTCAGGTCATGATCCCAGGGTCCTGGGATCGAGCCCCACATCGGGCTCTCTGCTCAGCGGGGAGCCTGCTTCCTCCTCTCTCTGCCCGCCTCTCTGCCTACTTGTGATCTCTGTCTGTAAAATAAATAAATAAAATCTTTAAAAATAAATACTAACCAGGAGAATGTCAGTAGCTATACTAATCTGATTGATGCAAATTTAAAAGCTGGGAGTATTACCAAAGATAATGAAGGACATCTTATAAGGATGAAGTGATTATAATGATGAATTAGAACATGTAACAATATTGTAACTTCTTTTTTTTAAAGATGTAACTTTATTTTTTATAAGATTTTATTTATTTATTTGAGAGAGAGAGAGAATGAGAGAGAGAGAGAGCATGAGAGGAGAGACATCATTGGGAGAAGCAGACTTCCTGCTGAGCAGGGAGCCCAATGTGGGACTCAATCCCAGGACTCCAGGATCATGACCTGAGCCAAAGTTAGTCGCATAACCAACTGAGCCATCCAGGTGCCCCCAGTATTGTAACTTCTAGTAAAATACTGCACAAAAATCAACACAAAAGGAGAAATAAACCCACAAAGTGAGATTTCAACATGCCTCTCCTAAAACATGATATATCAGCTGATAAAAAGAAGACCCATAGAGATATGAAACATTAGAATAATGTAATTAACAAACTTTGCCCAAATGAGATGTACATAACATTGTACCCAGTAACAACAGTATGAATATTTTATTTCAAGAAAACACAGCCTTTTTAAGGGCAGCTTGAAAGTGCTTGAAACCCTAGGGCAATTGTGGAGTGGTCTGGATGGGACACCTGTGTGAGCCAGTGTAGACAAACCCAGGAAATTCCAGAACAAATTATGAGCACATTTCTGAGGCTGGACTTTACATCTCTGTGAGTAGCATTGAGATGGGGTAGAAAGCAGTCTCTGGGTCTTATGAATCTCCCATTGAGCAGGTGTGAGCCTGGCAGGGGAGTCAGATCAGATAGCTGGGATATAGTGACCATGGTGGTGGGCCATCACTCTTGATGGGCAGGCCAGCTTACTCCAGGGACAGGGTTCTATTCCCTGGCCAGTCCTCCTGCTGCAGATGTGGTATGAAAGTTGCTTCCTGTTTGGTTCTCAAGCATGGGGCTTGGTGGGAAGCATCCCACCAGCAGCGGTGTGGATTCTTGCCCAGTGTGCCCCTTGCTTCTTCAGATGAGGTACCACAGGTGTCCTCTGACTGGCGTCTGTGAATTCAGCCAGCATCATCTCTTCTTCCAGAGCCACACCTCTGAGAAATCCCCCATTTTCCTATGCTGTATGGAAGAGGCCAGTTTTCATTTGGAACTGAAATCTCAGCTCCTGCCATTAGGTTCCAAGGCCACACAGCACACCAGTCCCCTTGAAGCTCTCATTCCACATGGGGCCTCACATGTCAGACTGAGACTGAACCTGGGCAGCCTGCTGCTGCTGCTGCTGCTGCTGCTGCTGCTGCTGCTGCTGCTGCAGGTTCATTCCTTAAAAATGTGCAGCAAAGCCTGGTTTGTGATGACATCCCAGGAAAGAGGACAGGTGCACCATTCTGCTCCACCACAGGAGGATGCCAGATGTCAATCACAGGTGGCTGGTGCAGGGAGGAGAGAAATATGTTTTGTAGGACCTTGGCCAGAGGGAGATTTGGACCTTGGGATGCTTTTCTGCTCAGCTTTCTCAGGTGAGCACATCAGGCAAGGGGAGGAAGTGTGTGTGCTCACCTGTAACTGAGGAAGGTGTCTGGTTTCAGGTTTCATGTGCAAGTGGATTCCTCTTATGGTTCATTTTCCTGATGGCCTTCAGGATGCTGTAGGTAGACTCATTGTCCCGGGCATCCCGGCTGTGCAAGAGCTCTGGTCACCTTTTCCTCCAGGTCTCTGGACCAGGAAGTCAGAGGGAGTCCATGGTGAAACCATCTGAGTAGGCCTCCATTTCCCCCTTGCCAAGATGGCCTGGTGACTATGATAACTGCTCTGGAAACAGAAAGCAGGAGACAGGGCTGGGGTGCTGAAGGGGAGGTGGTGGTGGTGCTAGCTATTCATATAGGGGCCAGGTGGGACTTCACTAGGAAGGTGATGCTTGAGTCAAGTTCAAAAGAAGGTGAGTGATATCACATCAAGAGACTTCTAAATGGAAGGGAAAGCATATGCAAAGGCCCTGGGGCAGGAGCATACCAGGTATGTCCTGGTGAGCAGCAAGAAGGCCCTGTGGCCACAGGAGACAGCTTAGGACATGACCTCAGGGAGGTGACAGTAGGGTGACAGAAAGCCATTGCAGGGCTGTGACCCCATGGGACTCTGTTTCGCTGGGCCATCCTGGCTACAGGTGAGAACAGATGACATAGGGCAAGGGAGGTCAATGATGAAGCTTTTACAGTAACTCAGGCAAGAGATGGGCTCCAGTGTGGACCTTGGAAGGAGAGGTTATTTCTCTTTTGGGTACCTATTGAAGATGGAGCTCACAGGATTTGCTGATGGGTTCGATACTGGGAGTGGGAGAAAGGAGGAATTGAGGTAACTCACAGCTTTTGTAGGTTATTCTGAGTGAGGCGAAGGAGGGGGTTTCTGGGGGTAGGAGGTAGTCCATGTTCCACCTGCTGAGGAGGGTGCCTTTCACAGTGGATCTGTTGATGTTTGTGTCTGGGAGAACTCTGATCATCTACCCCCTCAGCAACCTTCAAGTACAAGTCTTCTCCACTTTTCTCAAAGTTCATGGTAAAATACTTGGCTTTTTGGAAAGATCTATGTTATTACCCACCTCCAGTAGCAGGAAGAAACCTGAAGAGATTTCCCTCTCATGAAAAAAGTCAAAAAGTGGGTGTCATGTTCAGCATCTGTCTTGTGGGGAACCCCTACAGAGGCGGTGTGCACCCCCACCAGCTCCTTCCTGGGCACCGCTCTCCATGTGCAGCCACCAGCACTTTGAATTGTGTCTGTGAGCCTCTGCTGTGCTTTTGCTCCATTTATTTTGTGCATCCGTTAGGATGTTGTGTCCTGAGGCCTAAGAAGAGCCAAAGAGAAGGAACTTTTGGTGTCTGGGCATGCTCACTCATTTCTGTAGAAATGGTCATTCCTTTTTCTGTTTACATGACTTCTGCTGTGAAAGACTTCCTAGGAACACTGTGCTTTCAAGTAGTGGGGGAACGTGTACCCCATCAAAACCAAAGCTAACCAGAGGGTTAGCTTTCATCTCCATGCTGCACAGAACATTCCATGACTTGCACGGATTTTATTACTCAAACATGGCACCTTTAACTCCCTCCACCCTTTCCCCCTCACCATCCCTGAATCTGGCAACCACCAATCTGTTCTCATCATCTATCCATTCAGTACTTTTTTCCATGTGGAATGTCCATGAGAGCCTCTGGTGTTTGTCTTTCTGTGTCTGAGTTACTTAGCATAAGGCTCCCAAGGTTGGTGTTTGCACGTCTGATTATTGTGAATAATGCTGCTGTGAATATGGGAGGGCATCTCTCTTCAGGAAGGAGTCTTTCTGTGTTCTCCAAAGAAATGCTCAATAGAGCAGTGACTGGGTCATGTGATAGATGTGTTCATTTTCCCCGAACCCCCATAGCATTTGTCACAGTGGCTGCACCGATTCCCATTCCCACCAACAGTGTACAGCAGTCCTCTTGTCCACACACCCTGACCACACCTGGTGTCTGTCTCTGGGACAATTGCCATTCCAACTCTTGTGAGGTGATAGCCGATGGCAGGTTAGACTTCTCTTTTCCTGACGACAATTAGTGATACTGTGTCAGTTGGCCACCTGTATGCCATCTTAGGAAAGAATCTAATCACACATTCTCCCCAGTTTTTATTCTTTTTTTGTTTGGATTTGAAGGAGCATTTTGTGTATTTTGGATATTAGCCTCTTCTCACACATATGATGTACAGATATTTTTTTCTCATTGGGGAGGTTGGCTTTTAAGGGTTTGATGGTTTCTTTTGTCATGCAGAAACTTCAGTTTGATGTCCTTCCACTTGTTTATTTTTGCTTTTGGTGTCTGATGTAAAAGACTCTTCACCAAAGGGGTGCCTAGGTGGCTCAGTTGTTAAGTGGCTGATCCCAGGGTCCTGGGACAGAGCCCCGCATCAAGCTCTCTGCTCAGTGGAGAGTCTTCTTCTCCCTCTCCCACTCCCCTTGCTTGTATTTCCTCTCTTGCTGTCTCTCTCTGTGTGTGTCATTAAATAAATGGAATCTTAAAAAAAGGGCTCTTAACCAAAACTAATATCGAGAAACTTACTACCTGTGTTTTTTTGTTGGAGGTTTGTGGATTCAGTTCTTATGTTCAAGTTAGTCACCCATTCATAATTTGTATGTGTGGTGTAAGAAAGTGATCCAGTCACATTCTTCTGCATGTAGTCTCTAGTTTTCTCAGTACCATTCCCTGAAGAGACAGTCCTTTCACCATTGTATATTTTCTGCTGCTGTGTCATAAGTTAAGACCATACATGTGTGAGTTAGTTTCTGAGGTTTCTCCTTTTTTAAAAAAGATTTTATTTATTTATTTGAGAGAGAGAGAGAGAGAGGGAGAGAGAGATAATGAGCAAGAGAGAGGATGAGAGGAAAGAGGTCAGTGGGAGAACCAGACTCCCTACTGAGCAGGGAGCCCGACTTTGGACACCAGCATGATGACCTGAGCTGAAGGCAGTCACTTAACTAACTGAGCCACCCAGGTGTCCCTCTTTATTTTCATTTCGTTTTCTTTCTTTCTTTCTTTTTTTTTTAAAAAGATTTTATTTATTTATTTGACAGAAATCACAAGTAGGCAGAGAGGCAGGCAGAGAGAGAGGAGGAAGCAGGCTCCCCGCGGAGCAGAGAGCCTGATGTGGGGCTCGATCCCAGGACACTGGGATCACGACCTGAGCCGAAGGCAGAGGCTTTAACTCACTGAGCCACCCAGGCACCCTTCTTTCTTTCTTTCTTTTTTCTTTTCTTTTCTTTCTTTCTTCTTTCCTTCTTTCTTTCTGGTCTTACGGTTTATCTGTTGGGAAAATATGTTTTCCTGTTGGAATATATGCATTGTGGACTCCATTGACTACATCTTCATACTCTTTGTTAGGACTTTTCTCTGACATCTGTGTTTTTGTAAACGAGTAGCTGGATCTATAGCTCTGAACAGATTGCACATTTGGGCAGAACTACTTACGTAGTGCTCTATTCTTCCATCAGACACCAGATCGTGTCTGACTGTCTTCTTTGTGATGTTCTCAGTTGTGATGATGGATATCTATATTTCCTTTTCTGTGGCAGGTTTAATAAAGTGATTTTAATTTTTATTAAAAGGGTGGATGCTAAATCATCCTACTTTATCATTTATATTTATCTAAAACAGCATGTTTAAAGAAATGAATTTGTTGGAAGCAACTGTTGGAATAGGACATCAATATTATTAATTCCCATTCAGAGTTAATAATTCTATCAGAACTAAGTTTAAATGTACCTTTTATATATGAAAAAATAAACTTTACCAAAAGTACTATGATTATCAGTTTCTATTATGCTTTCCATTGTGTTCCATTGACCTGTGTGCCTGTTTTAATACAAGTACCATACTGTTTTGAGGACAACAGCTTTGTAATCTAGCTTGAAATTGGAGTGTGGTGACTCCAGGTCCCTCAGTCGCTTGTTTGCTTGCTTGCTTTCTTATCAGTGAGATTATTTATTTATTTACTTAGTTTACATTTGCATTCTAAATGTTTTTCTTTCACTTCTTTTTTATTATGATCATATAATGTGTTATTTGTTTCAGGGGTACAGGTTTGTGATCTGTTTTTTATGTGATCTGTGTTTTATACAACACACAGTGCTTACCACAGCACATACCCTCCCCATGCCCATCACCCAGCCACCCCATTCCCCAACCCCCCTCCCTTTCAGGAACCCTCAGTTTGTTTCCTGAGTGTGAGTGTCTCTTACACTTTGTCTCCCTATCTGGCTTCATCTTGCTTCATTTTTCCCTCTCTTCCCCTTTGATTCTCTGTCTTGCTTATTAAATTCTGCATATCATCCATGAAATAAGTCAAAAAAGGACAATGATAATTATCCTTCTCTGATTGACTTATTTTGCTTAGCATAATACCCTCTTATTCCATCCATGTCATTGCAAATGGCAAGATTTCATTTGTTGATGCCTGTATCATATTCAATTCATTGTACTATCCATTCACCTGTCGATGGACATCTGGGCTCTTTGCATAATTTGGCTCTTGTGCACATTGCTGCTATAGACATTGGGGTGCAGGTGCCCCTTCAGATCACTACATTTGTATCTTTGGGGTAAATACTCAGTTGTGCAGTTGCAGGGTTGTAGGGTAGCTCTATTTTCAACTTCTTGAGGAACCTCCACAGTTTTCCAGGGTGGCTTCACTAGCTTTCATTCTCACCAACAGTATAAAAGGATTCCCCTTTCTCCACATCCTTGCCAACACCTGTCATTTCCTGACTTGTTCATTTTAACCATTCTGACTGGTGTAAGGTGGTATCTCATTATGGTTTTGATTTGTATTTCCCTAATGTTGAGGTGTGTTGAGCACTTTTTTATGTGTCTGTTGGGCATTTGGATGTCTTCTTTGGAGAAATGTCTGTTCATGTCTTTGGCCTATGTCTTGATTAGATTATTTGTTCTGTGGGTGTTGAGTTCCATAAATTATTTCTAGATTTTGGATACTAGGCATTTATGTGATATGTCACTTGAAAAATATCTTCTGTCATTCTGTTTGTTGTTTTTTGTTGATTGTTTCCTTTACTGTGCAAAAGCAAATCCCAAGAGTCCATTTTTGCTTTTGTTTCCCTTGCCTTTGGAGATATTTCTAGCAAGAAGTTGTTTAGGCTGAGGTCAAAGAGGTTGCTGCCACTGTTCAAGGATTTGGAAGAATTCCTGTCTTCCATTGAGGTCTTTCATCCATTTGGGGTCTATTTTTTGTATATGGAATAAGGAAATGGTCCAGTTTCATACTTCTGCATGTGACTGTCCAGTGTTCCCAACACCATTTGTTGAAGAGACTTTTTTACCAATTGGATATTCTTTCCTGCCTTCAGGAAGATTAGCTGACTCTAGAGTTGAGGGTCCATTTTTGGTTTTTCTGTTCTGTTTCATTGATTTATGGGTCTGCTTTTGTGCCAGTACCATACTGTCTGGATGATTACAGCTTTGAAATAGAGCTTGAAGTCTGCAATTGGGCTTCCACCAGCTTTGGTTTTCTTTTTAACATCCCTTTGGCTATTCAGGGTTTTTTCTGCTTCCATAAACATTTGGGGATTATTTATTCCAGTTCTGTGAAAAGTGTGGATGGTATTTTGATAGGGATTGCATTGAATCTGTGGATTTTTCTTGGTTACATAGACATTTTCACAATATTTGTTCTTCCAATCCATGAGCATGGAATGTTTTTCCATTTCTTTGTGTCTTCCTCCATTTCTTTCATTACTATGGTACATTTTTCTGAGGACAGATCCTTTAGCTCTTTGGTTAGATGGATTCCTAAGTGTCCTATGGTTTTGGGTGCAGTTATCCATGTGATGGACTCCTTAATTCCTATGTCTTCTGTCACATTGTTGCTGTAGACAAATGGAACTGATTTATGTGCATTGATTTGATATCCCGCCACTTTACAGTATTCCTGAATGAGTTCTATTAATTTTCAGGTGGAGTCTTTCAGGTTTTCCGTAGAAAGTATCCTATTGTCAGCAAAAGGTCAGATTTGGCTTTGTCTTTGCTGATTCACATGCCATTTTTTTTTCTTTTTGTTGTCTGATGGGTGAGACTAGGAAATCTGTACTATGCTGAAAAATAATGATGAGAATGGGCATCCCTATTACGTTCCTGACTTGAAGGAAAAGCTCTCAGTTTTTCCCCATTAGGAATGAGACTCGCTGTGGGTTTCCCATGGATGGCATTTCTGATGTGTAGGCATGTACCCTGTATCCCACCACGATGAAGAGTTTTGATCAAGAAATGGATGCTTTAATTTGTCAAATGCTTTTTTTTTGCATCTATTGAGAGGATCCTAAGGTTCTTGTTCTTTCTTCTTTTAAAGTAGAGGATTCCATGGATTGATTTGCGATTGTTGAACCACCCTTGCAGCCCAGGAATAAATTTGATTTGGTCATGGTGAATCATCCTTTTAATGTACTGTTGGGTCCTACTGGTTAGTATCTTGGTGAGAATTTTTGCATCCATGTCATTAGGGATAGTGGTCCTTAATTCTCCCTTTGGTGGGGTTGTTGTCTGGTTTTGGGATCAAGGTTATGCTGGCCTAATCCAAAGGGCTTGGAATTTTTCCTTCCAGCTCTATTTTTCAGAAAGGTTTCAGAAGAAGAGGGCTTGGGTGCCAGGCCTCAGGTACAGAAGCTAGGAAACCCTAACTAATGTTAGGGGGTAGGACCTGGGGATATTGGGACCCCATCTGCTGCCACTGAGGCAAGTTCCCATGGGGGCTGAATTGAGGGCAGGGGTCAGGATGAGTATCAGCTGCAGGTTTGTGTCCAGGACAGCCGCTGAATCTGGGGGTGGCCTCAGGGGGGCATGCAGGTTTCTCCTGATCTGCGGGTAATGTGCAGCTCCAAATGGCACGGTTTCCTTCTTGGGGGTAGGCAGAGTCCTGTGGTATGTCTCAGGAATCCCAAGTATGGAGGGCTTGGGGGCAAAGACTTGGGGATAGAAGCCTGAAAACCCAACTTAGAGTTAGGGTTAGGGCCTAGGGGAATGGCAGCCCTGGTCTGCTGGTGCTGAGGTGAACTCCCTGGGGGGCTGAGATGAGGGGGGGGACTGAGTGTCAGGCTGCGGATTTGGATCCAGAGAGGCCGTCAAAGGTGTGGGGTGTCCTCAGAGGGACAGTCAAGTTTCTCCTGCTCTGAGGGATTGTGGCTCTCCAAATGTCACAATTTACTTTGGGGAGCAGGCAGAGTCCTGTGGTGTGGCACACGGTCCTCATACTTGAAGGATGGGGTGTTAGCTATGGAGTCGGAAGCATGAAAACCCAACCTAGGGTTAGGGATCTGTCCTCCGGGTATGGCAGACCCAGTCTGCTGATATTGAGGCAAGTTCCCCAGGGGGCTGACTGAGGGTGAGGGTCAGGCTGAGTGTCACACTTCAGGTTTGTGTCTAGGGGTCTGCAAAAGGTGGGGTTGGCCTAAGGGGCATATACAGGTTTCTCCTGCTCTGAGGGTTTCACGCAGATCTAAATATCACGGTTTCCTTAGGGGGGCAGGTGGAGTCCTGCAGTGTGGCTCAGAGTTACCCAATCTGGAGGGCTTGGGGGCCAGGCCTCTGGGAACGGACGCCTGATAACCCAACCTAAGGTTATGGTAAGGGTATAGGGGCATGGGAGGCCAGATATCCAGGGGCTGGGGATAGTGCCCCAGGGGGCTAAGTTGAGGGTGGGGTTCAGGCTGAGTGTCAGGCTGCGTTTTTTTGTCCAGGGTGGCCATGGAAGGTGGGGGTGGCCTGGCAGGGCTATGCAGATTTCTCCTACTCTGAGGGTATTGTGCAGCTCCAATTGGCTCAAATTCCTTAAGGGGGGCAACTGGAGTCCTACAGTGTGGCTCAGGCTTACCCAACCTGGAGGACTTTGGGGCCAGACTCTGGGGACAGAAGCCTGAAAACCCAACCTAGGGTTAGGGTTATGGCCTAGGGCATGGCAGGCCCGATCTGCTGGTGCTGAGGCGGGATCCCTGGGGGGCTGAGTCGAGGACGGGGTCAGGAAATGTGTCAGGCTGTGACTTTGTGGCCAGGGGGGCCGTTGAAGTTGGTGGTGTCCTCAGGGAGGTATGCGGATTTCTTCCATTCGGAGGTTTCTGTGCAGCTCTGAATGGCATGGTTTTCTCCTGGGTGGTAGGCGGAGTCCTGGGGTGTGGCCCAGAGGTCCCCAGTCTGGAGGGACAGCGCCAGTGTGACTTTAGACCTGTGGAGGGTTGTGGGTTGCATTAGGAGTCTGTGGAAGGCCCGGCAGTGCCGATTCATGCCAGTGGAGGCAGTGGTGAGCTGTGATGGGAGTGTCACTTGAAGGCGTGGCAATGCCTCTTGCCACCACTGGAGGCAGTGGCGAGCTGCCGTGGGAAACACACCAGAAGAGGAGTCTTAGCAGTGGTGAGGTGCTGAGACCCTGAAATGTGAGGCACGACAGCTTGTTTTTACAGGACGGAGTGGTGAGCTGAAGACTCTGTTTCCCCAGGCTCAAGAGTGGTGGTAACAACAGTGGAGCCGGGCCCCCACTCAGCACTGTGCCCCGTGGCCCCAGGTTGGCTGGGAATGTGCCGTCAGGATGGCTCAGGAGGGGAACCTCCCGGTGGGGTTCTGGAGCCGGGGGAACCAAACCCGACCCATGG
>RCUC01135575.1:0-37063 GCA_003697995.1 Taxidea taxus jeffersonii
CCCCCCCAGGGCTAGTTTTAGGAGTAAATGCGGTAACGCATGTTGTATCCACCACCTCTCGCTAGACTACACTACCAGCAAGTCCCAAATCTCAGTGGCTTACAACAACAAAGGTTTGTTTCTTGCCCCTGTTACATGTTCTTTGTGGTTTGGCTGAACATCTTTATTCTGGAAAGGAGACGTCGGATCCGCCCCTATCTGGGCCTGGCCGGGCTGGCCGGGAGGGAGGGAAAGGCAGGACCCAAACTCACAATGGCTCTCAGAGCTTCGACGCAGAAGTCCGTCACTTCCAATCCCGTCCCACTGGCCGAACGAATGGGACAGTTGTCCTCAGGGTGGGGAGTGTGACCATCCCACGCGGAGAGGCAGCAAGCCCTGGGGAAAAAGAACAGAGCCGGCTGCAACCAAGGGCCCAGGACATTGCCTGGCACAGGAAAAGACGTCCATAAACTGTGAAAATCATTTGTATCAATCTGTAAAATGGGGAAACTAACAAAACTAACAGTACCAGCCTCATAAGGGCGCTGGACGATGAAAAGCGAGAACGCGAGCACCAGGCCTCTTAACTTTAAGGCTCCATAAAGGGCAGCTAGTGGTGATTGTCCCCCGGGGCCAGGAGCAGCAGACAATCTGGTAGTTAGAAAAAGCCATAGCAAGGGGCACATGCGGTGTCCGGAAGCTATAGAGGATCTTTGGGGCCCTGCTGGGAAAGGCTGTTCCTATCTCAGGGGGTCAGAGACCAGAGCAGGACCCCGGAGAGCCAAGGGCTGCACGGGGACAGGAAATGCCAATTACTCTCCCGCCGGATGGGACAACCTGCAGCCCACACGCAGGGCAACAGAGAGCTTGCTGTTTTCCAGCCTTTCCTGGGCCTCAGGGCCAAGCCATGGGCTCCGACAGGAAGCCCAGGGCTGCCTGTGTCAGAGAGGACCTGGCACCGTGCCGGCTCCCTGCTCTGGGACACCACAGCTCACGCCGGTCACCCACCCCTTTCCCACACCAGAGAGGGAACGCTGGGCTTCCCAAACACCCGGCCACGGTCCCTCCGGGCCAGCAAGGCTGCTCACCCAGCCAACAAGGCAGAGCCAGGCCGGGAGCAGGGGCAGGGGCCAGAGGCCTCCAATAAAAATATTTCTAGAACAAATTTGTGCAGAGGGATCCCTCCCATCCCCTACAATCTCCTTCGGCATGGCCCTTTGAGGGAGCTCCTTACCCCACCCCCCAAGCTGCCTGTCTTCTCACTCATTCCATCAGCAGTGTTTCCCAGGGGGCCTCCCAGCAGCAGAATCAGCCTGCTGTCTCCTCCCCTCCAGTGCAGGAGAAAGACAAGAGCCCAGAGGAAGAGGGCAGGCTTTTCCCGTTGGCCCATGAGGAGTGCTGAGGAACAGAGAGAGGGGATGTGGCTCGAGATGCGGCTCTCCAGCAGTGGGGGAAAGACCGAAGAGAGTGAAGGAAAAGACGTTCAGTTCCAGGGAACAAGCCCTCATCTGAGCTTCTAGTTCATAGATCTTGGAGACCATCTGCACTCCTCCAGATGTCTGTGGACGGCCAAGCAAGGGGCCTTGGCTGGAGCCTGTGTTTCTGGCTGAGTAGACTTGGAAATCAGGGAGCCTTGGAATCAGACAGACTCAAGTTCGAATCTTGGTTCTGTTCCACTCAACTCTAGTGGAACTGTGGGTGGCCCACCATAGCTGTCCAGCCTACCCAGAGGTCACAAGCAAGCTAACACCTTTCTGCCCCTCTGCCTGGATGTGTGACCCCAGGGGTGCACCTGTCCTCACCAGGGCAGACCAGAAGTACTGCAAAGCAACATTCCTGTGGCTGCTAAAAACCCAGGGCCCCTCCGTCTTTGGAGGCCTGTTTTACACAATGTCAGAGGGCCCTCGGCAGGATGAAGCCCAGCAAGCATCATGAACACACCTTACTGACTTCCTTCCCTCCTCCCAGCTCGTACCCCCATCCTCTCCCAAATAAACCACCTGCAACCAGACCTTCATCTTGGGGTCGGCTCTGGGGGAAACCCACGTGAAGATGTCAGCCACGTGATTCTGAAGTGAAGGGAGCTCTCGGAGTCTGTTTCTCCATCTGCATAATGGAGACTGAGGAACAATGAGGAGTGGGTTAGGAAGGAGGAAACAGGCCCAGGGCGGGCAGGGGGTAACTCCAGGCTCTGAGCAACAAATGACATCACAGAGATGAAACTGCTCTGCAAACTTGCAGGTGACACTCCAGGGGCAGATAGGCAGCACTGCAAGGGTTTAAAAGCATCCCTCCCTAATCAGAACCAGCCGAGAGACCTGAGGCAACTTACCTCATCTCTCTTTCCAAGTCTGTTAAACAGAAAGAATAATAGCATCGATCCCATAGGGTGGGGGCGAGGATTAAATCAGTGAAGATACATGGCTTATCTAGAGCTGTCCTGCTTCCTGATAAAGCTACGTGTTTGTGTTTGCCATATTATTTGCATCCTTGTTTTTATAGGTCTTTTAGATGACTACGTTATTTTTCTGCTGTACTGAAAATGCAAGTCTTTTTCCTACCCCTCCAGCGCCTTAGCTACCTGCTTCAGAGACGCCACGGGTTTAGTTTGTCATCACGAGCTAATTGCATAAATAATTCATGAGTACGCTCTAATTGAAAGAGTTAAACAGTGTATATAGGACAACACCCACCCCCCCACCCTCCTCCCACTGTCCACAGCGTGGGGCCTTCTCTCTATTCCTTTTATATGTAGGTGTGTATATACTGTTTTCCCTACAGAAGTGGTATCATACTAAACTCGCATTCAAATTCATTATACAACTTGCTTATTGCTTTTCAAATGCATCTCGTGATGTATTTTCTGTGATGGTACAATAAGTCTACTTTATTTTCTAAAAATTCTTCAGAATAGATGTACCGTAACCTGGTTTAACAAATCCCCTATTGAGAGATGTCCATGTGGTTTCCAGTTTCCCCCCTTTGAAGGCCGCACTACAGTCAACATCTTTGTGCACACATCTTCGCTCAGGCACATGAATATTCCTTAGGATGGATTCCAGGAAGTGGATTTGCTGGGTCAAGTGATGTGTGAATTTTTTGTTTTGCTAAATACTGCCAAATTGCCTTCTAATTTACACTCCTACCAGCTTTGGGGGGAGGTTTATTTTTGTTTTATTTATTTGTTGTTGTTTTAAAGACTTACAGGAGGGGTTTTGTTAGGCAGTTGGTCTCTGCAGAGGAGGGCATCACGTTTTTTCCTGACAACTAAAAACAGCAGCGTGCTCCTTTCCTTTCCGGAGATCCAACATCCCAGCTGCATAACCCCTCCTCCTCCACTCTTCCACTCCCCTCCCCGCCTCCTCCCCACATCACACTCACACACACACACACACACACACACACACACACACACACACACACCCCAACTACAAT
This sequence comes from Taxidea taxus jeffersonii, assembly GCA_003697995.1. Taxonomy (NCBI): domain Eukaryota; kingdom Metazoa; phylum Chordata; class Mammalia; order Carnivora; family Mustelidae; genus Taxidea; species Taxidea taxus. The sequence continues at coordinate 3,415 of RCUC01135575.1, forward strand.
GGAGGAGAATTATGTCCCCCTAAAATGTCGCTGCCTTGATTTGAGACATCATTCACACCAACCTGTGAATGACTAAGCCTCCTCCCCTGGGGCCACCGTAGCGTCTTTTTCTTTTCCTGACTAGGGTTGTCTACCCAACACTTGTGATTCTGTAGAAAGAGAACTTCATTATTGTTGGAAGGATGACCTTTTGACGGCTGTAGAACTACATTTCCCAGCCTGCATTTCGGTAGAGGCAGCCAAAGAGCTGGAAGTGGAAATTGATGGGTGGGGCTTATGGGAAATGTTCTGTAAAGGAGGCCAGCTTACTGGAAAGTGAGCTCCTTTGCTTGCCCCTTCCTTCTTCCTACTTGGAACTGGGGGTGATTTTGAATACGTTCAACCATTCACACGGACATCAGCCTTAGTGCTGAGCAGTTCTGGAGGATCCCGCCATGGCTTGTGTGAACTCTAGTTCATTGATCTTGGAGACCACCCAAGGAGGCAAAGAGGCAATGGCACTCATTCTGAAATATTTGACACTTTAACAACTAATTGGCTATATATATGCCTTCGGACTGAATTTCAGCCCGGCCTGAGATGACGATGTGATGGTTGGGGCTCCAATTGTCCTGTGGGACCATGAAGTAATCTTCAAGATGGAAGCCAGGCACTGAGGATGATGGACAAGATAGAGGCTTCTGAAGAACCTGGAGCCACAATCCTTGTCCCCTAGACTACTTTTATATAAAGTACTGGGCTTAAACCCAATCAGTTGCTGGCATTCCTTTTGTCATGTTTTGGCCCATTATGACTGAAAAAAACTCAAGACCACATTTTCTATGACCAAAAAAAGCAGCCTCCATTTTGTAAACTTACAACTGCTTTGAGGGATCCCTTAAAGAATCCCACACCCTGTGGCATTTTCTAAACAAACTCCATTTTGTCACTTCCCATTATACTTAATATCAACATCAGACATTTGCACAATTCTCAAGGTACGGTTTGATGCTCCCTGTTCTGGACACTGTTTCTATCCATCCAGATTAAAACTGGGTTAATTTGGGACATACCCACACCAATCTGTGAGGTCCAGGATCACACCCCCGATTCTCCTCTGACAACTAAGCTCCCAAATGCACATTATAATTCCTGCACAAATATGGTTCAGAAATTCACAGGAGTCTAAGACTGAAGTTCACATCTGTTATAAACAGGACATGGAAAGGTTTCTATTAAGTTCTGTTTATAATAGTGAAAATAAATCCTACAATAGAGAATTAGAGAAATTGTGGTAAATCTATGCAATGGACTACTAAACAGCTATTTAAATTATGACATAGAAACTCGTCAGTGGGCTGGGGGCATCTGGTTGGCTCAGATGGTAGAAAATGTGACTCTTGATCTTGGGGTTACAAGCTCGAGTTCCATGTTGGGTATAAAGATTGCTTCAAAAATAAAATAAAATCTGGGATGCCTGGGAAGCTCAGTTGTAAAGCATCTGCCTTTGGCTCAGGTAATGATCCCAGGGTCCTGGGTTCAAGCCCCACACTGGGCTCCCTGCTTGGAGGGAAGCCTGCTTCTCCCTCTCCCACTCCCCCTGCTTCTGTTCCCTCTCTTTCGGTGTCTCTCTCTGTCAAATAAATAAAATCTTTTTTAAAATTTTTTCTTAAAAAAATAAACTAAATTAAATTAAATCTTAAAAAAGGAAAAGAAACTTGTCAACAATGTTCAAAATCCATTAAGTGAAAAATAAATCTTGAATGATCCCTTTGGTAAAAACAATTTTGTATAGATATGTATTTATGCATTCATATATATCTGTGCAAGTGCAAATAATAATAATGTCAAAAATCTTTACAGTGGCTATCTCTGAATTCATGGGTGATTTTAGTTTTCTCCTCTGGGACTCTGTGTGTGTGTATAGAGATAGAGATAGAGATAGAGATAGATATATTTCACATTTCCTACATTGTATATTTTTTTATAATCAGAAAAATACAACCCAAATATCTATCTATTGCTATCATTATATACATATATGTATATAATGCATATATATGTATATGATATATATGTGTACATATTTGTGTATGCACACACACACATATATGTTTTTAATTATTTAGAAATAGGTGAAGGATGAGCTTAAAAGAAAACTTCAACCTGAAGGTTTAAGTTCATGAGCAATTCTTAAATATGCTGTTCAAAACAAGAGTGTCTGAATTTTGGAAACCAAACCTTGTTGAACTTTCCTGGCACTTCCTAAGTTGTGTCACAGGCCCCAGTGATACGCCCCACATGACCAGCTGTCCAGTTCTTGACAAAGGCTAGAAAAGGCCGGCCATCTGATGGCCTTCCCCATCTCTGGCGGTTGGTGGCCAGGCCTGGAATGGCCCCTCTGCCTCCTACTCTCTCCCTTGTTCCTTCAGCTCGTGCTTCCCTCCCACTGACTTGGCACCTCTCTCCACCTCTGCCCCAGATCCTCCACTCCCGTCCCCAGGGAGGATGTGTCCTGCCAGCTCTTGCCCCATCAAAGGAGGAAAAGGAACTTTCTCTGCTTCTGCCCCACCCAGGGAGATTTGCTAATGAAACCAACAATCCCCTTGGACCTCAGACAAAGGCCACTTTGGCCCAGCCTTACATGAGTCTCAGCCTGGAGACAAGAGTGGTGTGGCCTCCACCAACTCAGCTGCTGCCTCTGGTCTAACGCCCTCAGCTCTCAGAACCAGCCCCAACTCCTCCTGTCCCATTTGGCTCTGCTGAAGGATGAAGCCAGGCAGAATCTTACAGTACACATCAGAGGAGCCAAGAACAATTAAGATCTGCCCGTCCGTTCTGAAGCCCGACCTGAGCAGCTTGTCTCCAGGTGGCCTGTAGCTGGAGCAAGGAAGGGGATTATCTCAGACCTCCCCACCTGTCAGTGAGCCATACTGACTGTCCTCCCTTTCTCCCACTTCATTTTCTTTTTTTTCCCTTTAAGATTTTATTTATATGACAGAACACAAGCAGAGGGAGTGGCAGGCAGAGGCAGACAGAGAAGCAGACTCCCTACTGAGCAGGGAGCCCGACACAGGACTCGATCCCAGGACCCAGGGATCATGACCTGAGCTGAAGGCAGACACTTAATCCACTGAGCCGCCCCAGGCATCCCTTCCACTTCACTGTCATTAGGACTCAGAAACCAAAACCACTCCTCACCAAGGAATGCTGCTGTCTGATATGGCTATGGGCTGAACTGTCTACCTCAAAATTTATATGTTGAAGTCCTAAACCCCAGTATCTCACAATGTGACTATCTGGAGACAGGGTTTTGAATAGGTAATGAAGAAGAAGAAGAGGAGGAGGAGGAGGAGGACAAGGAGGAGGCGGAGGAAGAGGAGGAGGACGACGACAACAACAACGATGACGATGGGGGAGAGGGCAGGGGGAGAGGGGTAAGAAGAGGAAGAGGAGGAGGGGGGAGAAGGAGAACTACAGTACGAAAACTTGGAGAAGAGAGGGCAGAGTGTACTCAAAATACTGACACCATAACACAATAAAATGTAATTTTGTTTAAAAGAAAGAAGAAGCAGAAATTAAGCTAAAATGAAGTCTGTGGGGGTGAGCCCTACTCCAACAATGCTGGTGTCCTTATGAGAAGGGGAAATTTGGACACAGACACACACAGAGGGAAGACCATGTAGAGACACTGGGAGAAGACGGCTATCTAAGCATCAACGGAGACAGGCATCAGAAGAAATCAACCCTGACAGCCCCTTGATCTTGGCCTCCCAGGCACCAGAACTTCGAGTAAATACATTTCTGTTAAGGCTCTGTGTCTGCAGTGCTCTCCTATGGTAGCCCAAGCAAGCTAATAGGGAGGTGGGACAGACCATCACGCAGGCGGTACACCAACCCCACAGCCTAAGGACTCATACATTTAAAACATTAAGTCTGCCCTTTTAACCTCAGATAAATAAGCCCTCCGTATCTCCCCCTGCCTTTTTCCCCAACCCCCCTGAATTATGTCTACCTTCGAGTGAATAAAACCAGAAAAACAGCATAAGGGAGCCATAAGGGAACCGAATTACTCACCTGGAGACAGACACAGCCAGTCCCTCCCCTCCCTGTGCCCACCCGTCCTCACTTGGCCCTCCCCCAGCCAGAGGCGCTTTTCTGACAGGATCACTCAGAAGTTGCTCCTCCAGAGCCACTTCCTCCAAACCCCCTGAAGGGTCTCTGCCCAAGGTCACCGGGAGCAGGCAGGGGCTCTGGGCAGAGCGGGCAGTTCTATGGAGAGCCCGTTGGGGCTGAATATTGATGAGAGAGCCCTGCAGGCAGAATGAAGCTCCTGCCGGACCGGGCAGCTCAGACTACAGCCGTCTTCCCAGGGAGGTGGGAAATGCCAATGTCTATCAGGTAGCCTCGCTTTGCCACTTATCAGCACGGTAACCGTGCCCATGGCTTGGGCCCTGTTGGCCTCAGTTTACCCCTCTATAAAATGGGCATGATATCGGTAGTTACCTAATAAGAATGTTGTGAGGATTCAATGAGTTAATGTTTGCCAAGTGCTTAGCACGGACGAAGAGCTTTAAAACATGTTGGTAGTGTGACAATGGGAGTGGTGGTTACTGTGACCACCACGGGTTCCTTCTGAGAGCCCTACAAAAGCAACAGGCCAAGAGCACCCAAACGGTCCCCAGACGGCACTCCTCTTGCCCAGTGTCGGCCCTCTCACAGCAGGAAAAGGACCACTTCAGTGCACAGGCAGAAAGTGTACCCAGAAAGTGGCGTGTTCTCATTAAATGTTCAAATAGAGAGATTTCTAAAAGATCAGGGCTGATACATTCCTCCCCAGAGGAAACTCAAACATGTGTCCTACTCACAGAGGAGTCCCCTCTGCAGCCAGCAGCACAGTGGGCCATGAGTAAGGGCTCAGCCAGGCTGGCCGGGCATGCCATGGGCTCTGTCTCTTACTTCCTCTCCTGAATTACCCTTCTGTATTTGCTCATCTGCGAACTGGGTACCACAAAAACAGCACCTACTTCATGGGATTGTGTTAAGAATTAGATGCCAACCTGCACATGGAAAGTGAAGTCAGTACCTCTGGATACAGTTGACATTCAATAACATTAGTCATCGTCATAGATTTGTTTTCAGAAGACGTGAGTTTGATTCCTGTCTACTCCCTATATATGAGATTTTGAGCAAATTTTAGTCTTCTCCCCGAGCTCTGGTCACCTCGCCTATCAACCAGGAGCAATACAGGCTCATCCTCCTAAGAGTGCCGTGAGGATTAAATCAGAGAAAGTCTGGGCAAGTGTTCTGTGCTGCCTCATCCTTAAATCTCTTATCGAGCCAGGCACAAAAATTCATGTTGAATAAATGAATATAAAACTCCATGGTATGAGGGTTACTTAACGGGTTGATGAACATTTCAGCTACAACTGAAGAAGTCTTGAGTGGCGTCGGGAATTGTGGCCCTTCGGATGCCATGGGTTCAGTCGAGGTCACAGACCAGCAGCCTTACTTTGTAATGCTTGTGGCTTCCGGTTTGCAGGATGATGGGCTGGTGCAGTCAAGCCAAACCCAGCCTGGCAGCCCTGAGCTTCCACCCTGCTTCCCTGGCATCTTCCCGAAGGAAGGTCACCTTTGTCCATCTAACACACTGAGTAAAAAGATACGCTCTGGCCACCTGATGACTGTGTTGTCTGCAGTCAGGGTCAATGTTACCACAAAGAGCCAGCCATTTTCTCTTCATCTGGGAGCACGTACAGTCTACTCCTCCAGATGGGGCTCAACTTTCTCCAGTAGTGCTCTAACTTTGTGACTTTGTTCCTCTTCTTACCCAAACTCATCCCAAAGAGTCATCCATTTTAATGCCTGTGGGTCAACAGTGCCATACACACCAAAAAGAGAGAGAGAGAGACAGAGAGAGAAGGAAAGGAAAGGAAAGGAAAGAAAGGAGGAGCCAAGTGAAGCAATGATTCAGATAATTTTGATTTGATGGATTAGTCAGAAACCATTAATACTCATTAATACTGACTAATCGTGTCTCAACTTGCCCCCTCGGGACTCTGGAATGAAGCAAATCCCCTTGTGGGCTCTACCAGAGCATGTTAATTCTAATAAGATGAAGTCGATGTTCCAGTAATTCATCTCAAGAAAACTTTCCTGGAAAGCTCTACTTTCTCCCATCAGAAAGCATTGGTTTATTAAGGTGCTTAAGATTAGGGGGATTTTTTGACATGCAGGCACTCTGAAGGCAGCATTAACTTTCCAGATGGCCCTTGCTTGCCATGTGGGCTCATGAGACGGGAATGAACAGGGACCAAACAGGCCTTTGGTCCTTCCCAGATCTCTTCTCCCTCTTGAAAATGGAGGTGCCAGCACCCGCCCAGGGATTCTACCAGGGTTGATAAATTCACGTGCATGTAAAGGGCTTTGAGCTCCTTAGAGCTATGTATATCATTCTTTTGTGTGTGTGTGTATGTATGTATGTGTGTGTGTGTGTATCATTCTTTAAATGTCACTTTGTCATCCTATATCACTTTTTTTTTTAAGATTTTATTTATTTATTTGACAGAGAGAGTGAGAGAGAGAACAAGCAGGGGGAGCGGCAGAGGGGGAGGGAGGAGCAGGCTCTCCGCTAAGCAGGGAGCCTGATGCAGAACTCGATCCCAGGACCCTGGGATCATGACCTGAGCTGAAGGCAGATGCTTAATGACTGAGCCACCCAGGCACCCCCGTCCTCTACAACTTTTAAGTGTGTGTGCTTATATAATCAAGTGACCAAATTTGAGGGTCGCCTCTAGCCCTATCGGTCAGTGTTTACTAGACAGCATTCTACTCCCGGCTCTTGCCCTCTACCTTCTCCTACCGCCCTACTGACCAGCCTACAAGGAACCAGGATAAACAACAACAAAGAGTAAAGGACACAAACATCATGCGCAACGTCCTGTGTGCCAGGTACCACGCTAGGCACTCTGTAGAAACAATCTCACTTAATCCTCTCGACAGCCTGCGAGAGAGGGATTATCACCACTATACCCTGAAGAACGAGGCAGCAGAAAGTGAAGTAATATGCAGACCCAAAGTGCAACCAGACTTTCTGGGATACCTAATGGTTTCTCTTTGTACAGCACTACCACTGTCCCTCAAAGAGCTCCAAGAGAGTCCCCAGACTGGCCAGTCAGATGGGAGAGCTGCAGCAAGGCCCTGGTTAATACACTGGGGTCAGAAATAAGGACAGGTTTGTTTGTTATTACAAAAGATGATATTGCTAATCTGATTAAAATCTCATTTAAAGAGAAATCCTGAATGCATATTTGTCAACAGAGTTCAGTCCAATGGTGTTACTGACTTGTCTGCCAGCCACTCTTGGCCCAGTTCTGGCCGCCTCTCTAGTGACTGGCGATCAGCCCATGTCATCAGTCCCGGACTTTGTGCCCTGTGGACAGGCAGCGGGGAAGCGACAGGGGGGAAAGGGAAATTGTTCTGCACCACTGCCTCTCTCCTCTCTCACCTCACACATTACTTCCTTGGTTTTCCATGGACTTCCAATCTGTCTCTTCTCTATCTAATGCATCCTACAAACAAGGATCCTTACAGAAGCTCAGACAGATCTACATGTAAATCCATGACCCTGGTATTTGGACGTGCTCCTTTCTGTGTTTCACTTTCTTCATCTGTAAAATGTTGGGGAAGAGGGCTCCGGGGAGGATTCAAGGGGGAAATATGTCTTAGCTATAAATAGTGATTTCTCTTTTTAGAAGCCTACAGTGGTTATTAACACTTAGAATATAACTCCTCATTACAGCTTTTAGACTCCTCAACAGGTGGACCTGTTCTTCATATTCCTTTATTCCTTTGTGTACCAACTATTACTGAGCATCTACTACAAGTTGGGCTACAACAGATAAAACACCTGCCCTCATGGGACCTACATTAGAGTGAACAGGACTAGAATAAAGCATAGTAAACAAATAAAAGAACAAAGATTTAAAAGAGGTGGGGACAGAGCAATCCAGTATGTGGGGGAAGGGAGGGCCAGGAAAGGAGAATGGCATGAGCAAAGGCCCTGTGGCTGAAAAGTATTTGCCATGTCTGGAGCACAGTATGAAGGCAGTGGGCTGTCCTGCTGGAGGAGTACATGGGCACAGTGGGAGGACCTGAGGACTGGAGGGCATGGCCAAGGCATGGGACTAGGGTAAGGAGAATGAGGCATTCACCTCAGGTGCAAAAGTAAGGGGTACCAAAAAGCTGAGTAATCAAGGTAAATTATATTTCAATGCAGTATTTTTAAAAAATCAAAATTCATGCAAAAATCCATGATATGCAAAATATACATGTTTTTAATCAAGATGGGATCAGTATGAGCAATTCTCCCTTTGCCTCAGGCTCTAATATGGCTTAGCCCAGGCAGTGGTGCTACTGTTCCTTTCCTTAAATTTTGCACTGATTTAGATTTTTAAAAATAGTTGATGACAACTTTATTCATCTTGATAGCAGAGCTTTTTGGCTCCCCCTTAAACTTGTGCCTGGAGCCAATGCCTCATTTGCCCTACCCTAGTCCCAGTCCTATGTCGGAGAAGAGCAGAGGCCAGGCGGGTAGAGAGCCGTTCAGGCTACTGTACTGGTGAAATATGACCTCACATGGACCTCAGCTTCTTCAGTGACCTCTCTAGTCACTGTGTGTAGATTTCATCTGTCCCCAGTGCGTCCTCACCGCACATGCCAGGCCCTCGAGGCAGCTAGGTGGCAGAATTTATAACAAAATGTGATGCTGGGCACCGCACAGGTATGGGAAGGAAGCCTAGACTTCCAACGTACTCCTTCAACAGTTGCTCCTAAGCACGTCTTCTATGCCAGGCACCGGCCAGATCAAGAGACTCTGACCACGAACAAGCCGTCCATGGAGTCCTGCCTCCTCGCCCTTCATTCCCCCGCAAAACTCATGGAAGAAAATGGCCCCCTGAGATCTACCGCAGGCCCACCAGGAAGAGGGGCTCAGCACAGGCAGCCGTGGGTGGGAAGCTGGCCGCACTGCTGGAAGGCTGCAGGTCTTGGTCCTTCCTCGCCCGTAAGGTGGAAATAAGCACACCCACATCATCGGGCGCTTGTGGGGTGTGCGGGTGCCCAGCAAGGGACATCTGGGAGGTTCTTATGCGGGCACTGAAGAGCGTTCTCCGTCCAGCCTGGCCTACGGTGCTGCCTCTGCCTATGACCAAGTGCAGCTGAGAGCCGGTGAGCCAAGGCCAGGCCTCTCCAGGCGCACCCCGCCTCGCCCCACCCCGCCCCTGCGAGGAGGCAGACGACAGCAGATGCCGCCCTGCCGGCCAGGGCCATCCGAGGGTTGAGATGCTGCCAGCTTCACTCTCGGGCTTTGCGAATAAACTGTCACATCTCAGCTCTCACCAGCTCACGGCTGCGACAGACGGGTTCCTGCAGGCGCAACACCCTCCCCCCCTGCCACCCCCAACTTTAACACTTCCAGTTGAAAAATCTCATACTGCGCGGAAGAGCAGAGAAGACGGAAGACACCGTGAGCGCCGGGCCTTCTCGCCAGGGTAGGGAGGAAAGCGGCCGTCCACATCTGTAACTGCTTGCCTGCGGAATCACAGAATTTGCAGCAAGACTCCCTTCTGTGAGCAGAGAGGACCTAAGGATCTCCGACCTGGGTGATTCAGACTGGGAAGATCCAGACCCCAGCCACCTGCACATCTTAATGACAGTCGGCTTCCCGTGTTTCCACCTCAGAATTTCAGACCACTGAGAGCCAGAGCCCCTGTCCTGGGAAGGTTTGGGCAAGCCAGAAACAAGGACGTTAGAACTGGAGGTACTGCGAAGGACAGCCAGCCCAGGCACTTTCAAACGTTCCTTTGAGCAGGGGAGACCTCTTTAGCTCAAATACAATCATAGATATAAACACCATATATATATATATATATATATATTTTAAGATGGAAAAGATGCTCTGTTGTGTTTCTGGACAGTGATGCTATTGAAAATGTGGACAGAAGTCTTCACTTTGCCGGGCAGTCCTTATGTAGTAAGATATTTAAATCCCTGGTCTGCATCTCTAAGTATCAGTGGTTCCCTCCACCCCAAATGACTGAAACTAAAAAGCTCCCACACATTTCCAGATGCCTTCTGCAGGTACCACTCCCACTTAAGAACTTGCCTAATCGTGGGTGCACAACTGCATTTGCGGGGCAGGGGTGGCTACTGATCCTGAGGTGATGCCTCTGACCCGGGGCCAGGCAGAGCAGCGTCTGAAATCCACACCCACAATTTGCCAATGCCTGGCATGGCTCCATTTTCTCTGTGCCATCAGGAGTAAGCCATTTCGTCTCTCTGGGCCTCAAAGTCTTCTTCTGCAAAATGGGAATGACCATCATGGGCTCTTGTGAGGATCAAATGGGGCTTGGTACCCAAGCTTGCTTTGTAAACTCTCAAGCCTTCTGCTGATGCACGGCATTGCTCCTCATCCTACCCTGGGTATGTAAAAGACACTGTAATCCTAGTCTTTTGAAAAGGCTTACCATGGAAACCAAATAATAAAAGCAAAAAGCTCAATCGTAAGTCTTCCACTGAAACCTGCTTCTATTCATGTCCCTTGTACACACAGCCCCGTGAAGACGATGGTTGTACTCTGCTCCCACCGAGACACCTACTTTCTCTTTTGTAAGCAGGCAAGACAATCAAGCAGCCTCGGCCTGCTGCAGAGGCTCAGCCAGCATGGCTCCAAAGCCCACAACTTAGAGAAAACTGCTTAGCAGACCTCAACTGCTTTCTTTGTTACCGCAACTGGTGTGTAGGACTTGAAAATACATCAGGAAACAAGACAGGAACAGATGCCTGCCCCAACTTCCCACCTGTAGCCAGGTGGTGATATCTCCCTGTTGGTCGCAGAGTTTTGATGGATTGGAACCTAGTTCATGAAAAAAGGTTGAGATTTTCATTGAAAAGGGAATCAAAATGACATCACATCATTGAGGCCTTTTTTCCCCCACCCAGTACTACACCCCCATATTATTTGAAAGGTATTCTTTGAAGGAGAAGATTGTACAAGTATGTTTTTCAGGATGAACCGAACAAAGGAATCCATTCCGACTTCATTCCAAACTGGAGGCCAGCATTTTTGACTTTCAGATCTTATTAGGTGATATAGCTAGGTTTATTTATTTCTCTTTTCCTCTATTCCTCATTCTTGTGTTCAGGGTCTGCCTCGAAAGGCATGTCCTTCAAACGTTCCCAAGCAAGCGCCAGAAAGGAGTTGCTTTAGTAGGCTTAGGACCAGCTTTGCAAAATACAATCTCACAATATCACCAGGCACTCCCTCAGCCCCACTCCACCCTCAGCAACGGTTGCATCTCATTTTGGCTAAATACAGCTTCTGGGTTCAAAGAGAAAATGCACGGAATGATTTCGCTGGCTTCCTCAAGATACGCAGGAGAGCCCGCATGGTAGATCCAATGTGAATAATAGCACAGGAGTCGGCTCCTATGTAAACACACCCTGGCTTACGAGAGCTAGGAAAGGTGCCTGGCTTGAAACATTCTACTCCCTCCACTTCAGAAAGAAACAGTGGGAATCAGTAAAGCAGATCAAAGACAAAAACCCAGGATCATCAGACCCATATGAGAAAAATACCAAAAAGCCAACAAAAATCGAGGTGAAACTTGCATCTTCCCTCTCGGTGGGGGGCTTACAGACGCTAAACACACAGCTGAGTTTCTGAAGGTCACCTGCAGCTTCCTTACTCCCCCCAAGGCAGCGGGAGTCTGACCATTTTACCCACTGACCTGGGGCAGCAGCTCTGTGGCGGTGTCTGTCCCCGCTGGTCTATTCCAGCTCATTGCCAGAGAAAAATGAAACAAGCCCAGGAGCAAAAAGCCAACGTGGCAGCAGAAGAAAGGAGCCCTGTTAAAGGTCTCTGCTACTGCTTTACACTTGCTGCTTTCTTAACCCCAAATCCTCTAGAACCAGATGCTATGTTAATAAAGGCCTATTGAATAAGCAATTCAGAAAAGGTACAAGGGCAAGTCTGCTAATGGGAAATGCTGATTAACACATAATGAGCAGTCCATCCTTCAGACAAGAGGGCCAGGGCTCTGAGCAGCAATATGGCTTACGGCTCAGCACAAGACACCAGAGTCACCCACACCAGCTCAGCCACTGGCTTTGTGTGACACAGGACAAATCAGTCTGTCTAATTCCCATAGGTGGCATCTGTCTAATGGGATTACTAACTATGACTATCTCATGATTTGGGGGTACCTTAAAGAGATAATCCAGATAAACACTTCGCACATTTCGTGGTACAAAGTTCTTACACCCGGTAGTTGTTGCACTTGCTACCAGAGACTTAGAGACGTGCCGTATGCAGGGCCGGTGGCATACTTTCTCTAAACCATGTCACTCCCCACTCTGCAGGACCTGCAGCTATCCTCACCAGCTGCAGAGCTCACTGTAATTTTTAAGTATCTTCTCCCCTTTCTTAGGTACTATGAAATCCGGCAGAGTTGGAGTTCCTCCGAGCAGCTCACCAGCGCCCTGTCTCCACCTGGACCAGGATGTTGTATGGATATGAAGAGGGTGACGCGGAATTCTCATCCCTACAGAAACAGCCTCACTCGGGCCAGCACAGCCTACACCAAGAGTTCGCTGGTCTTTAAGTGAAATTCTTGGTCTCGGGGAGCAGATCTGGGGATTTTCCACAAGCTCCAAGGAGCAGCCTCCCGATGATTAACCTTGCAGTGTGCTCGCATTAACACAGTAGGCATGCAAGCTGCCCAGATATAAAGGCAGCTTTGGGCATTCAGGGTGACACCAGTGAAGGGCGTGGTAGCACCCATATCCCAGAGCACTGAAATGCCCTCCGTGGACTAAGGGAGATAGTCACGTCTTGAGAGAAGCCCTTGTCTGCTCTGCCCCCTGATGCAAGACACCAGCTCCCGGCTCAGGGTGGGGGTGGGGGGCGCCAACAGAGGCGGTCACCCAAGATGCCTGCCTCCCTCCCCCTCCTCCATACCTGCATACCTCCCCATCTCCCGCATACCTGATCTCTTAGCTCTAACAAGATCGTTGTGGGTTTGCCAAGTCATCCGCCTTTTCAATGAACTTTTCTTTGTGAGGCCCAGTTGGGAAGGTTAATTTCCCGCTCAGAATGAAGAAATAGGAAATCGCCACTCACAGTCAGGGCTCACTGGCCTGCTGTAAAACAGGAAATCCTGTATATCCATCGGCTCCTCCACCAGCTCGCCAGTCCACCAGTCAGAACAAGCAGGAGAGTGGCTGAAAGAGAGCCAGTAAGATGAGGAGCTAATACGGGTCACTGCTTCCTCCCCTACACCAAACTCGGGGATACCAGAGGAGCAGAAAGGAATTTGGTGAGGCCCCAAACCTGACATCACAGCCGTGAGCCCCACCTGGGAGCACAGAATGTGGCAGGGTCACTGTGTGGAGGGGAAATGGTACCCAACATTAAAAAAAAAGCCAGGGCCATGGATGAGCCTGGGCAGCAAGGAAAGTTTTCCATTTCTGCCCTTTCCTTTCCCAATATTGTCCTGGGAAGATCAGTATCTGCCCCGTTATCCAAACAGAATAGAAACAGAGCAATGCGGGCTCAGCCCAGTGCCCGCTAGAATCAAAGGATAACGTCAGAGTAGCCCAGGGTAGAGATAAGAGGTCCCTGGGGAGCAAGGTCACCCGGTTAGGGAAAGGTACAAATAGAAAAGGGCTCTTGAAGTATTTCCAAGGGAATGTGGTTCACAGGGGGAAATAACGAGCCACTAAGTATGAACAAGAGCTCATTGAACAACCTGCATGAGAGGAAGCAGATTTAATGAACACAGAAAGAGAGTCTGGAAGAGGCAGAGTAAATATCCTCAGAGATAGGGGAGGATATTGAAATTATAAAGGAGCTGGCAGTTATAAATTTTAAAAATGAGAAAGTAGAGTTAATGGGTGTGTCAGCCCGGCTTCTCTAGAAAAAAACAGAACCAATAGGAGAGAGAGAGAGGATTTCCTTTAAAGAATTGGCTCAGTAACTGTTGGGGCTGGCAGATTTCCTGAAATCTGCAGGAAAGGCCAGCAGTCCAGAAACCCAGGCAAGAGTTAAAGCGAATCCTGAGTTCAAAATCTATAAGGCAGGCTGGCAGGCTAGAAACTCAGACAGAATTTGTTACATCTTGAAGCAGAAAGTTCCTTCTTCTCTGGGGATCCTCAATTTGTGTTCTAAAGGCCTTTGCCTGATTCCCATCATTGAAAGTCAACTCTTTTACTTAGTCAACTGTTTATAAACATTAAGCACGTCTACAGAATACCTTCACAGCAACATCTAGACCAGTGTTTGTCCAAACCGCTGAGCATCACAGCCTAGTCAAGTGCATACATCATTAACCAGCACACTGGGGAGGAAAGTATTTTAGTTAAAATAAAGAGCTCAATAAATGGATTGGAGAGCAGCCAAGGAACAGATTACTAAGCCAGAAGATTAAGTCCAGGGGTGTTCCAAGTAGACCTCGGAAGGGATAAAGAGATGGAAAATGATGTCAAAAATGTAAGAAGATATGGAGTGTAAAAGCAGAATAACTAATACTCACAAGGGAGGTAAGAAGGAGAGAAAAAAATTAGAGGGGGGGGAGTGTTTGAAGAAATCATTACTAAAAATTATTACCAAAAATAGAGGGGAGGGAGTGTTTGAAGAAATTATTACTAAAAATTTTCCAAAATCGAAATAAACTCATAACACTTTGGATAGAAATTGCTCCTGTGGTGCCAAATGGGTTAAATAAGAAAAAACTCATATACAGATCATGAAACTTAGGAAAGTCAGAGGCTAAGGAAAACTCCAATAGCTTCTGAGAGTAAAAATGGATTATATCCAAAGTAAGAAGAATCAGATTCACAAAAACATTCCTCATCAATAACCCTAGAAAACAATGAAACAGTATTTTCTAAGTGCTAAAGACAAAGAACTTCAGATCTGGAATTTCATATCCACAAATTGTCATTTAAAGATGAAATAAAGATATTTTCAGTAATACAGGACTTAAAGTTTAACCACACATAGACCCTCTTTGAAAACATTCCTGGAAGGAACACTGTGACCAAAAAAAAAAAAAAAGAAAGAAAAAAAAAAGAAAAGTAAATTCAGGAAAATGCCATGAGACAGTAGAAGTAAGAATGACTACATAACTCAGTAAAGTTGTCTAAATGAAAAAAAATTTGAAAAGAAGAAAAACAAAAATATATTCATAACAATCCAGCATTAAATCCAGATGCTGTCAAAATGGCATTGTGGATTAATAAAAGCAATTGCCAAAAGGAGTCAAGAGTGGCTGAAGATAAGTATCTCATTCACAGCAAAAAATATTGATATGATTAGCTTATGAAATTATAGGAAAAAGGGACATAAGTATGATTTTGATAAGCTAGGGGAAGCCATAAGAAGAACATAAATAAAATTAGCAGCTTTAAGTCAACACAAGAAAATTCAATGGAAGCAAGAAAAAGAAATAAAAATAAAATAGCATAAATAGAAAACACAAAATAAATTAGCAGAAATAAGTCCTAACATAGCAGTATCCATACAGATGTGCATGAGTTGAACTCACGAATCAGTTTTGGATTTCTTAAATTTAGCATTATGCTTTTTAAAAATCATAAATAAAAAGGATAACCAAGAAAATCTGAACCAAAACTAAGCCAGAATAATTAATAATCACAAAATATAATTTAATGGGAGAAGGGACATTATACTTTGGTAAATGCTCAAGAAGAATAAGAAGATAAAATGAATGTGAATATATGTGCACTCACCAACATGATTCCACAACATAAAAGAACAATTCCAAAAGAATGCAATAAAACAACAGCTTTGGTTGGAAATTCAATAATCTTTTTCAGAAACTGATAGGGCAAATAGACCAAAAAAAAAAAAAAAAAAGGTAGGAAAATATCAAAGGTTTAATAATATAATTGATGAGCTCAAGTTTTGATCTACAGAATTTTATCCGAAAACAGTCTTTTCAAACAATCATGAAGTATTCTTCAAAATCTGTTACCTGCAATTTCAACCTGCAGTTTCACAAAGGAAGCCTCAATAAATTTCCAAAATGCACACACACTGTGTTTTCGGGATACTATGAACAACTGTATGCCAGCATATTAAATATCTTTTAAGAAATGAACAATTTCTTTACACTTACAAATTACCTAAACTGATTCAAGAAGAAATAGAAAATCTCAACAGACCCATAAGAAGAAAAAAAGATTGAATTAGTAACCAAAAACCTTTCAACAAAGAAAGTCCTGGACAAGATGGCTTACTGGAAAATTAAACTAAAGTTAGAAAAGAATTAACACTGATCCTTCTCAAATGCTTCCAAAAAATTGAAGAAGAAGAACACTTCCAACTCATTTTATGAAGACAGCATTATCCTAATACCAAAGCCAGAAAAAGACACTACAAGAAGAGAAAATTACAGACCAATAATCTCTTACAAATATAGATGCAAAAGTCTTCAACAGCCAATTAAAAAGACTCTGTACCAAAAAAAAAAAAAGATCATGTACAATGACCAAGTGGGATTCATCCCAAAAATGGAAGAGCAGCTCAACATATGAAAATCAATCAATATAATATATCACATTAATTGAATGAAAAAATAAATTAACATGCTCTTCTCAATTGATACAGAAAATGTATTTGACAAAATTCAACACTTTTTCATGATAAAACATGAAAAAAATTAAGGATAGAAGAGAAATTCATCAATATGTGAAAGGCCATATAGAACATCCCACAGCTAACATCATACTCAATGGTGACAGACTGAAATCTTTTCCCCTAAGGTCAGGAACAAGAAAAGTATGCCCATTTTTGCCACTTCTTTTCAACATAAGACTAAACCAGAGCAATAAAGCAGTAAAAAGAAATAAAACGCATCCAAATTGGAAAGGAAGAAGTAAAATAATCTCTATTTGCAGATGACATGATCTGATATATAGAAAATGCTAAAGAATCCATGTAAAGAATGATTAGAGCTAAAAAAAAAAAAATCAACAATGTAGTAGGACATAAAATAAAGGGCAAAAAAATCACTTGTATTTCTATATGCTAGCAATGAACAATCTGAAGGAAAACAATCCCACTTATAAATCAAAAAGAATAAAATATATATGGATATATTTAACCAAAGAGACACAAGACTTGTACACTGAAAACTGCAAAACATTATTGAAGAAATTAAAGAAGACCTAAATAAATGGAAACATATCCCATGGTCATTGGTTTGGAAAACTTAATACTGTTAAATGACAGTATCCAAAATGATCTACAGATTCAATACCATCATTATCAAAATCCCAATGGCAATTTTTACAGAAATGGAAAATGTCACCCTAAAATTCATAAGGAATTTCAAAGGACTCCAAGTATCTAAAACTATCTTGAAAAAGAACAAAGTTGAAAGACTCACACTTTCTGATTTTAAAACTTACTACAAAATAACAGTTCAGTACTAGTGTAAGGAGAGATATATAGGCCAAAGGAGCAGAATTGAAAGCCCAGAAATAAACCCTGACATCCATGGTCAACTGATTTCTCACAATAGGGTCAAGACCATTAAATTGGGGAAAGAATGGGCTCTTCAACAAACAGTGCTGGGAAAATTGGATATCCACAAGCAAAAATGTGAAACTGGACTCTTACCTTCCCTATATACAAAATTAACTAAAAATGGATAAACATAAGAACTAAAACTATAAAACTCTTAGAAGAAATTATAGGTACAAATCTTCAGAACTTTGGATCTGGCCATGATTCCTTAAATATCACACCAGGGGCTCCTGGCTGGCTTAGTCAGTAGAGCATGTGACTTTTTTCTTTCTTTTTTTTAAGATTTTTATTTATTTATTTATTTATTTGTCAGAGAGAAAGGGAGAGAGAGCAAGCGAGCAAAGGCAGACAGAGTGGCAGGCAGAGGCAGAGGGAGAAGCAGGCTCCCCACCGAGCAAGGAGCCTGATGTGGGACTTGATCCCAGGATGCTGGGATCATGACCTGAGCCAAAGGCAGCCGCTTAACCAACTGAGCCACCCAGGCATCCCAGCATGTGACTTTTGATCTCAGGGTTGTGAGTTCAAGCTCCATGTTGGGTGTAGAGATTACTTAAAAAAAAAAAAATACAAAATACAAAATCTTTTTAAAAAATATGACACCAGAAGCACAGGTAACAAAAGAAAAGATAAATTGGACTTCATCAAAATTAAAAATGTGTCCCTCAAAGGACACTATTAACAGAGAGAAAAAACTTCACAGAATGGGAGAAAGTGTTTACAAGCCATTTATGAAATAAGAGTGTAATATCCAGAATATATAAAGAATTCCTATAACTCAACAATTAACAGACAACCAAACCAATGTAAAATTTGGGCAAAGATCCTGAATAGATATTTCTCCAAAGAAGATATATGGTCAGTAAGCACATGAGAAGATGCTCAATAGGTAAAAGCAAATCATAACCACAATGAGCTACCACTTCATATCTGATAGGATGGCTTTAATTGAATGAATGAATAAATAAGTAAATAAATAACAAGTGTTGACAAGAATGCAGAGGAATTGGAACTCTCTTACATTGTCGTTGGGAATGTAAAATTCTGCAGACATTGTGGAAAATGGTTTGGAAATTCCTTTAAAAATTTAAATACAGAATTAGTATACAACCCAGTAATGCCACTTGTAGGTATACACACACACACACAAAACAAAGACACAGATACTTGCACACCAATATTCAAAGCAGCATCATTCACAACACCCAAGAGCTGGAAACAACCCAAGTGTCCATCAACAGATAAATGGATAAACAAAATGTGCTATATATACAATGGAATATTAGTTCAGCCTTAAAAAGATAAGGTTCTGGGACACCTGGGTGGCTCAGTTGGTTAAGCAGCTGCCTTTGGCTCAGGTCATGATCCCAGCGTCCTGGGATCGAGTCCCGCATCGGGCTCCTTACTCAGCGGGGAGCCTGCTTCTCCCTCTGCCTCTGCCCACCACTCTGTCTGCCTGTGCTCACTCTCTCTGACAAATAAATAAATAAATAATCTTAAAAAAAAAAAGATAAGGTTCTGACACATGCTGCAAGATGCATGGACCTTGAAAACATTATACTAAGTGAAATAAGCCAGACAAAAAAGGGCAAATATTGTGTGGTCCCACTTACATGCAATATCCAGAACAGGCAGATACATAAAGACAGAAAATAGATTAGTGATTGATTACCAGAGCCTGAGAGAAAGGAGGAATGGAAGAGTTATTTCTAATGGGTACAGGAGCTTCTGTTTGGGGTGATGAAAAAGTTTTGCAAATAGATAGAAGAACATGTGATTGGAATTAATGAGCTATAACCTTAAACAGTTAAAATAGGGGAGCCTGGGTGGCTCAGTGGGTTAAAGCCTCTGCCTTCAGCTCAGGTCATGATCTCTGGGTCCTGGGATTGAGCACCGCATCAGGCTCTCTGCTCAGTGGGGAGCCTGCTTCCTCCTCTCTCCCTCTCTCTCTCTCTCTCTCTCTTTCTCTCTGCCTACTTGTTATCTCTGTCTGTCAAATAAATAAATAAATAAAGTCTTTTTTAAAAAGTTAAAATAGCAAATTTTATATTACAGATATTTTAATATACATACACACATGACTAGACAAATGAGAAGAAACTTGTCAGGGACCCAAGAAGAAAACAACAGACACTGGCCTAAAGGAAACCCTCATAATGAAGTTATCAAGCATTGACTTTAGAAAAACTATGTTTAATATGTTTTCAGAATTTTTTTAAAAAATGGAGTACGTTGGCCAGGAGCTAAAAACTTAGAAACTACATTTTTTTAAAATCAGAGAATTCTAGAAATGAAAAATGTAATACCTGTATTTCAAAAGAGAATTTGTTGACTAGATAATACCAGAAGAAAATGTCCATACTGAAGCAAGGAAAGATGAAAGGAAGGAAAATACAGAAGAACGTATGAAGTATAAATATATAGAAAAAGGTATTTAAAAATGGCCTAATGTGTGTGGAATCCCAAGAAAGGAATAGCTGAGAATTCTCCAAAATTTATAAAAAGACGTCAAACCACAAACTCAAGAAAGTTACAAACACCAGAAACACACACACACACACACACACACACACACACACAAATTGTATCTTTGCACATAGTGAAGCTACTTAAAAACTAAAGACATAATTAGAAGGAAAAAAAAAAAACAGACTACTGACACCTTACTTCTCAGAGGAAGTAATGGAATCCAGAAGACAATGGAATCCAAAGCCATTGATCTTTAAAGTATTGAAAAAATTATTGTCAATCTAGCATTCTATCTCAGAAAAAAATAATCCCTCAAAAGTAAAGCTTAAGTAACGATATTTTCAAACAAAAACTGAGAATATCAGAAGGACATCAACATTAATGAGAACACTAAATGCTTTTCTCTACACAAAAGGAAAATGACCGTGGACAACAACTCAGAAGTAAAGGAAAATAACAATGCAAATGGCAAATCTAAATAAACATAATTTACATAAGTCATAATAAACACAACTGTCTAAGTAGACATTAACAATATCAAATGACAATGGTCTTACTGGGTTTAAAATACATATAAAATTGAAATACATGGGGGTGCCTAGGTGGCTCAGTCCTTGGGCATCTGCCTTTGGCTCGGGTCATGATCCCAAGGTCCTGGGATCAAGTCCCACATAGGGATCCCTGCTCAGTGGGGAGTCCACTTCCTCTCCCACCACCTTGCTCGTGCTTCGTTTGCTTCCTCTCTCTCAAATAAATAAATAAATAAATAAAATCTATATAAAAAATTAAAATATGTGACAAGAGGGGCACCTGGGTGGCCCAGTTGGTTAAGCATCCAACTCTTGATTTTGGCTCAGGTCATGATCTCAGGGTCATGAGATTGAGCCGTACATCAGGCTCTGTGCTGGTCATGGAGACTTTTTAAGATTCTCTCTCTCGGGGCACCTGGGTGGCTCAGTGGGTTAAAGCCTCTGCCTTCAGCTCAGGTCATGATCCCAGGATCCTGGGATCGAGCCCTGCATCAGGCTGTCTGCTCAGCGGGGAGCCTTCTTCCCTTCCTCTCTCTCTGCTTGCCTCTTTGCCTACTTGTGATCTCTCTCTGTCAAATAAATAAATAAAATCTTAAAAAAAAAAAAAAAAGATTCTCTCTCTCTCCCTGTGTCCCTCCCCTCCTCTAAGAAAATAAAATACATAACAACAATAGTAAATGCTTACTGTGTCTGGAAAATAGTAATAGCATGAATGTATGTTAGATTTTAAATTGACAGAGATCCATGTTACCTCTCAAGTAAGCACTACATAATAGTAAGAGAATGTATTAGCTTATACATAAACTGTACTATAAATAATGGAGGAAGAAAGGGAACATTTAAAAATGTTAAGAAGAAGGCAAACAGGGGGAAAAAAAGAAAGAAAGCATAGGTAAAATATATTGAAAGCAATAAAAGATCATACTTCTTATTCCAAATATAATTACATTAAATTCAAGCTGACTAAAGACTCCAATTGAAAGACTGAGGAATCAAAACAAAACCCAATTATTTGTTTGACTGCTACTTATAAAAAGCTCATTTTAAATACGTAGAAATAGAAGTGCTGAAAGTAATAGGAAGAAAAAGATATACCAAGCAAACACTAAGCCTAAGAAAGCAGATGTGGCTGTACTAATATTAGACAATATAGACTTCAAGAGCATGAAGCACTTCTAGAAATAGACACATTTCATGAACAGAAAAGGTTCTATCTACTAGGAACACAGTGGTACTAAATGTCTAATCACTTAACATCATAGTATCAAAATATACAAAGCAAAAGGAACTTTGAAAGAGATTTTAACACAATTCTCCAAGCAATATAAAAATCAATAAAGACACAAGAAATATGAACCCCGATGATCTCTTATACCCACAGCTTCAGCATTTCTATCATTGTGTGCTTGCTTCCAAACTAGCTTCCACCTGCCCTGCAGCTAGCCAACACGTGAAATCTTCATGGTTAAGGTGAAGTTCATTTTGCCTCACAAACCAGCTCATCCTCCTGACTTTCATGTTGTGGGCACTTGAACCAGTGATGTACTGGTAAACTGACTCTGTGGGGGGAATGGGATAAGTCTGACTTGTAGCATTCATTGATCTCTATAGAGTTCCCATATTCCCACCATGGCCAGTTTCAAGCTATCAACATGAACTCAATGAATACAGAATGGGGAAGAGACCAGTACAAGACGGTTCCAGCAAACCACTGAACCATTCTCCAAATTCCTCATTCAAAACCTTAAAGTCACCTTTTCCCTCTCCCACATCTTCACCAAGACACCCTATCTGCTGCAAAGCATCACTGGTCCTCTTTTAACATGGATGCTGCCATCCAGTGTCTCCTTCCCACTTCCCCCGCTGTCACCCACCTGACACTGTCATTGCCATCTGTCCTGCTCACTGTCTGTCAGTCTCCTAATTATTCTCCCCACCTTTAGGCTCTTTCATTACCATTACATGGCTGGAAGTTTAATCCTCCTAAAGTGCATTTCCCATTGTGTCACCCTAAACCTGCAGTAGTTCTCCTACTGTCTACCAAATAAAACAAAATTGGGCCTTCAATGCCAAATTCCACACGCACTGCCTGTATCAGCATTCTGTATCAGTCAAGATTAGGTTGGTTGCAATCCAGCTTGTAGACCTCAAACAGTAGTGGCTTTAAGAAGACAGAAGTTTATCTCCCCTCTCATGTACAAGTCCAGATGTAAATAAATAGTCCAGGGTTTAAGGAGACTATTCTCCCCGAGGCCCTTGAGCACCTACGTGCTTCCGGCTCACCATCCCAAGTTTGACAGATGGTCCTCATGCTCATCTTTTAAGATGGCAGCCATCACCTGAAGTCCCAGTCAGTGGAATAGCAAAAAGAAGAAAGGACAAGGAGCACAAGCTGGCTGACTCACCAAGAAGTTTCGAGAAAATGCCACAGGACATTTTTACTTAGCCTTTGTTTGCCCGAACTTAGTTACATAGTAATACCTAGCTGCAAGGAATGCTGGGCAGCTGTGGGGATCTGGGGAAAAGGGAGACTAAATTTTGGGGAACAATGATCTGTCTCTGCAAAAAGACTTCAGTATTCCTTTGAAAACTTATTTTCTATCTCCTTATGTCTTCTGCCCAAACATAAAACCAGACCTTTATACAAATCTATGTGCTAGGCACTGTTATAAGTGCTTTATATATATATAACCCACTTAATCCTAACAGCAGTTCAATAAGGCAAGTACCATTATTATCCCCATTTTATAGATGGGAAGCTAAGAACCAGAGCAATTAAGAAGTCCAGAAATTCCCAAAACTGCTTGGGAATCAGCACACTTAAGAAGCTTTTTGAAATGTAGAATCACGTGCCCTGGGCTAAGATGAAATTGCTAAGAAAAAAAAAATTGAGGAGTGAGAAGAAAACCAAAAATGGAACCCTGAGAAAAAGCAGTGACATTTATGGGACAGGTTTAGGAAGCAAGTGACCTCAAGACTTACTGTGAGCAGTGGCAGGGAAGCCAAGGCTGGGTGCTGTCTTAGAGGTCCAAGGGAAGGTGTTCAAACATGAGGTCATGTCAGCCAGGTCAGGAAAGGTGTTGGGAAGGATTTTCTGGGATTGGCAGTAAGGAGGTCACTTATGACCTTGGTGAGAAGCGTTTTAGTGGTGTGCTAGAGGAAGAATGCTTGTCTTTATGCTCAAATTGTTTGTAAGGCCCTCCAAGGAAGCACTCACTCTTTCTCTCTCTTTCATTGCATGTGTTGTGTCTAGGACCAGATGTATATTAAAATATATATGTATATATTTTGCTGAACTTTGCCATTATCGATGAGGGTGAGGGTAACTGTTGTTACAAAATCAAGAATCACATGGTGTGTGTATATGTGAGTTGAGTTTTAGAAACATGGAATCAGGAAGCTCAGTCCTCCCTTTCCATTGGGTAGGACAGGTTTCATAGAGGAGGAAGAGATGGAGAGATTGCCACTGACGATGACACCGTCTGCTCAGACACAGAAGGAGACCGCCGTTCTCAGATAGTAAATGCAGAAGCTCTCCTTTTCTGGAGAGGCAGTGGCTAAAAACTGAGGTGATGGTCCATGGTCATGGACAGCCTGGAGCCCACCCTGAAATGCCATCCATCCATGTGCCTCCAGTCCTTCTAGTCTGGCTCCTACAGCCAATCTTCTTGGTAGTCACCAACACCCTCCCACATCGTGGAGAAAAAACACGCAGTTCGTTAGGACTTGCCTGTAGTTGAGGAAGGCCTATGGAAGGCGACTTGCTCCCACAGCTCCAGGAGCATCAGGACTTCAAAAGAGGAACTACTTACACTGTCATCACCACAGCAGTCACTTCTACGGGATTTCTATTTCCGAGACAACACTGGATGGACTGGCTTGGCTCCTGCCTGAGAGGAGGGCGTTGCAAAGGCACTGACTCATCCCACTCTCCCTCCTGCCCTCTGCAGCTGTCCCTTGCTGCACTTCCTCCTCCTCTGAAGCTAAAGGTTGGCCTCTTGTGCTCATGCCAAAGTTTTTTAAACACACACACACACACACACACACACACACACACACACAACTTGGCTTCCAAGAGGGTAAATTTTTTTAGCATGAAAATAAATAAGGAAAGGCGCTCTCAAAAAATAAATTTAAAAATAAATAGTCTCTCCCAAACTACTTAATAATTCCAGGATGATAAAATTTTCCAATTGCAAATGTTTAAAGAGTAAAATAAAAGGAATGAAAGCCCCACCGTATTTGCGCAGGTCTCTTAAAAAATCATCCTGATTTCCTCCACAAGATTGTGGGGTAAATTGCAAGGATCCCCTTAATATAGAAGAATTCCAGCAGTGACATATTAGCTTCTCTTCCCATGTCTTTAGCATGAGTGTGAACACAGCAGCATCTTACAGCTGGCATCCTACAGACCTCTGCTCAGTTTTCCAGAAAGGCCACAGTCATGCATTGTGCATTTGGAATACCTGTTGCTAAGAGCCAACATCAACCCAGGGAAGACCCCACTCAGCACACCCAGCCAACTCCCACTGGAAACCACCACAAAGAGCTTCTACTTACCACCAAATACCTCTGCTTCTGGTAAGAGATAAGAAGCCCATTGAACCCTCAGGTGGAAGCAAGTGCCCCAGGCCTCCTGGCTGGGGGTTACTGAAGAAACTTTCAATCATGATGTCTCTACCTTCATTAACTTCTGCCTCCCATCCCCTTGTTTGTCCCAATTTAGGATCTTTTATATACCAGGAGGCCTTTCTTGCCAAGGAGAATGGGAGGTGGG
Source organism: Taxidea taxus jeffersonii (assembly GCA_003697995.1). NCBI lineage: Eukaryota > Metazoa > Chordata > Mammalia > Carnivora > Mustelidae > Taxidea > Taxidea taxus. The sequence goes on from RCUC01135575.1 coordinate 28,778, forward strand.
TTGGGCAGAGGTTATTACAGTATGACTCCTATTTTTTTTTTAAAGATTTTATTTACTTACTTGACAGATAGAGATCACAAGTAGACAGAGAGGCAGGCAGTGAGAGAGGAGGAAGCAGGCTCCCTGCTGAGCAGAAAGCCTGATGCGGGGCTCGATTCCAGGACCCTGAGATCATGACCTGAGCCAAAGGCAGAGGCTTCACCCACTGAGCCACCCAGGCGCCCCAGTATGATTCCTATTTTACCTATAAAGAAACTGGTTCATGGTGGTGAACAACATAGCTTCTGAGCCACGGCATGCTCGCTAAAGCCCACAGCTTCCGTATCTCACCACCGCCTGACCTTACTTCCAGCCCCGTTGGGCAAGAGGCCAACCCAATGCTGAAAACAGGGGCTGACCTGGTTACAACAGGTGTCTGAGGTGCTTTCTCATCCTTCCAGGCATTCTCACACTGTTCTGGAAGGTCCCTGACCCCAGCACACTGTGCTTTTTTCCATTGCTCCTTTTACCTTCCAGAAACCGACATCTAACTACAGGCTGCCTATTTCCATGCCTCCTGCTTCTCCCCATGCCAATGATAACCTGTTTCCCATTAGTTTTAAAATTTTTCTCTGGATATTTTCCAAAACCTCCTCAGCCAGGGATGGGCCTTGCACCCACCCTACCAGCAGAGGAGACCGAGATTCCTGCCATTCCTGCCACCCCAGAGATGGCTCCTGGGGCTCGGGAGACTTCACTCAGGAAACTTACAGAAAATGTTGCAAGTTATAGTTCAGTCACCTAAGAGGAGTAATATTTGGAGTTCCATCCCTGTGCTTCCCTTTTTTGCCTTTCTCTTTAAATGACCTTTGTCCTAGTGGATTGGGGAGATCTGGAGGTGAAGAATATTAGGGTGTTAAAGTGAGAACACCAAGAAAAAAAAATGGAGGTTCAACGAGTAACATCCATAATAGGATTATCAGATCCCTGGAAAGGCTTAGTCAAGACCAAGTGGGGTTTTTACATCCCTTTATCCACACTTCTTAAACATTTCAAAAGGCAAGTCTGGCCAAACAGCTCTGGGAGTGTCACCCGAGGAAGGTGTCCTCTGGGAAAGAGGGCAGGTGGCCTGAAGAATGGAGAAAAGACCAGGAGAGGCAGAAATTAGAGGTTGGGGGCAGTGTTCCCCACACCTTCAAAGGTCCACATCTCTCAAATGGGACAAGGCTTTACATGCATTGGGTTCCAAAAGCATCAGGCTGATCAGTGCGCCTTGGGGACCTTCCAGAGAAGCCCACCACTGCCAACCAGGAGCGGGGAGCAACAGGCAGTTGGAGGGGGAAGGAAAATAGATGGGGAGCTGGAGGCAGCATCCTGGATCTCCAGGTCCGCGTATCCCACTTCAGGGACCTGGATGTCCCCTGTGCCTCGGTGAGGAGAAGCAGAAGTGGTGAGAGGCAGCTGGATTGGCACAGACTGAATGGGAATGCAGCTGTCACAGTGGGGAGACATGAAACCTGAGCAGATGTCCATCACTGTGATGCAGAAATGTTGCATCATTGGCCACAGTCCCATTTTGGTGTTACCTTCAACCTAAGAAAAATCCAATCTCTTCTCTGTGTCTCCACCCATGCCACTCTAGTCCAAGCCACTCTGGTCTCTCACCTGTTTTCACCTGCATCCCCTTCCTGCTGGCCATCCTGCCTCCACACTTGAGCCCCAGCAGTCTATTCTCCACCCAGGAGTCAGGGTGACTCCTTAAAAATACGACTAAGGCCATATCATTCCTATGGTCTAACCCTGCAATGACTTCCCATTTGACCTGAAGTCCTTACCATGGCCAACAGAGTGCTGCTACCTAATTGGGCCTTAGCCTCGGTCTCCCTCTCAAACCTCATTTCCTATCTGCTCACCCACTCCACTCCAGTCCAGGGCCTCCAGGCTGATCCTCAAATGCATCAACATGCCTGGGGGGCTCAGTCCACTAAGTGTCTGCCTTCGGCTCAAGTCACGAGTCAGGGGATTGAGCCCCTCATTGGGCTCCCTGCTTGGCTGGAAGTCTGCTTCTCCCTCTGCCCTTCACCTTGTTGGTCCTCTCTCTCACCCCCCCCCCCCCCCCGCCACACTCTCTCTCTCAAGTAAATAAATAAAATCCTTAAACAAACAAACAAACAAACAAACAAAAACCCCATGCTCCCAACCCAAGCTCTTTGCATTTGCTCTTCCCTCTGCCTGGAATGTTTTCTCAAACATCCCCATGACTTATACCCTCATTTTACTCAGGTCCCTTCTGTCACCTGTTTAGGCTGTGCCTAAACCACCCTTCCCCAAATAGTGACCTCCCAGGGCATTCTATTCCCTCCCTGTACATGGCTTTATTCTTCTTCATAGCATTTATCATCATTACCCTCTTTAGATTCATATCATCTTTAATGTCAGTAAAATATACAGGATATAAAATTGACCATCTTCACCATTTCTATGTATATGAGTCAGTGGTACTAATTACATTCACATGGTTGGGCAACCATCACCACCACCATCTGAAGAAGTGAAACTCTGTGCCCATGAAACACCTCCCCAATCCCCGCTCCCCCCACCCTGGCAACTACTGTTCTACTTTCCATCCCTGAGAACTTATGTGGACCTTTTGTAAGGGACTCTGGGTGTCTTGTACGAGTGGAATTACACAGTATTTGTCTTTTTGTGGCTAGCTTTTTTCACTTAGCATTAATGGTCTCAAGGTTCATTCATGTTGTAACGTGTCAGAATTTGCTTCCTTTTCTGAATGGAATAATATAATATTGCATCATGTGAATAATATTGCATCATACTGAATAATATTCCATTATGTGTTTATACCACCTTTTGTTTATCCATTCATCCACCAGTAGACATCTGAATTGCTTTCATCTTTCCTCTCTTGTGAATAATGCTGCTATGAACACGGGGGTACAAAAATGTGTCATATGTCAGGTTTATCCACTCACTCTTTGTCACATAGGCTTTATGAGGGCAAGGACTTCCCATTGTTCACTGCCTGTCTCCAGTACCAGTACAGTGCCTGATACATAATTCTCAATGCACTTTTGTTGAATGATTAAAAATGGCACAATCAGGGTGTGAACCCAGGTCTGTTCCAGCTGAAGGGCTCAGGTTCTTAACCATGATTCTATGCTACTTCCAGCATCAGTGCATGTTGATTAATCTGCAGGAGAGCTGTGACCAATGGGTACACTGAGGCATGCTTTGGCAGTCCCCATCAAAGCACTGCCCTGGGGAAGGCATGTCTTGGACCACGCTTAGCTGCTCTGTTTCTGGTGTCACAAACTTATCAACTATAGAAAGGCTGCTCAGATAAGAAAGCATGAATCAATTAAATGTTTGATTCACTACCACAATATCCTGTTTTATACTCTTCATGCCACCTAACACTATTTGAAATTACCTTGTTTATCTGTTGTTTCTTTATTCATCATTGGTTCCTTTCACCAGCATGGAGGCATCACCATGAGAGCAATTTGTGCTCAGTGTACAATGATCGATATAATAAATGAATGAATTTATGCAACTGATTCTTTCAGTTTGGATTCCATAATTCTCAAGAAACTTTCCAATTATAATTTTACTTAGGAGGAAGATAAGACCCAGGTCAAACTAATGCTAACATAAGACTCACCGAACATTAATAACTGGTATTTTTGTTTACACATCTGTAAAGGAAACTCTTTCTCCTCTACTCTCAACACTTCTGACACCAGATGTGTGGGAGTTTTCCCCCACCTCAAGCAATTCTCCAATTCTTAGTGACACCAACTGGGAGTCCTACAAATTTAATCCAATCCTGAAACTATCTCCCCAGAGAAGGCATGAGATCCCACAAGTTAAGGGCTCAGGCTCACAGTATGGGCCCCCACTTCGGAGGCCAATGGTAAGTACAGGTTGTCACCTGCACTTCTAACCAACCAAGCTATAAATCAGGGTTCCCATGATTTCCTCCCTGGGTTTAATAATTTGCTAGAATGGCTAATAGAACTCAGGGGAAACATGCCTTATGTTTACTGACTTACTATGAAAGGATACAACTCAGGAATGGCGAAATGGAAGAGATGCATGGGGCAAAGTATGAGGGATGGGGCAGGGAGACTCCATGTCCTCTCTAGCTCACCACCCTCCCAGCACCATGATGTGCTCACAACCTGGAACCTCATCAAATTTCATTGTTCAAGAGTTTTTATAGAGCTTTAATCTCCAACTCCCCTTCCACCCTCCTTCCTGGTGGCTGGCAGGTGAGGCTAAAAGTTCCAATGCCCTAAATGTTTGGTCTTTCTGGTGACCAGCTCCAGCCCAGTTTATGAAGGGGTCCCACCCTGAGTTACCTCATTAGCTTAAACTCAGTATGCTCAATGGGGTTCCTTATGAATAACAAGGAGCTCTGTGTCAGAAACTAGGTACAAAGGCCAAATATATTTATTATTGTGCCCCAAGACCAGTGTCCTAAAGTTTGGTTCGTATTAGTCTGTTGCTGAAAAATCAACCTTAATCTCATTACACAAAAAAAATAAAAATCAGGCCAGTTCCTGAACTAGACTGAAGTCCCCTGGATCACCTTCTCTTTAAGAGACTTCATGACCACCATAGTAAACTGGAATAAAGGCAGAGTGAAACCTTTTGATGGATGTCAGTCTCTTGCTGTCTTGTGATTTCTAATTTATTCCAACCCACAGGACAAAGTAAGATCTCACACAGGATGAGGTGGTCTTCAGAGTTATGTAGATCTCAACATAGAAAAACTGCAAATCTTAGCAGGAAGAAGCATCATGATTAGTTGGTGATGTCTGCCATGGCACAGGAAGGAAGAGGTTCACATATATGCCACATACCGGCCATCCCTCATCTAGACAGCCTTTCATCTTCCTGTTTCCTCTGAATGTTCAGACACCTCTTCAGAGCCCCTAGTTATGGAGCACCATAAAGATTCAATCAAAAGAGTCCTCTCTCTGGGGGGTTTCTACTTCCCTTTCCTCTTGCTTCCTGGACAGTTAATGTAGGAAACGTTACATTTCATCCTATAGTTCCTACCAAGTCAATTTTCTAGTTCACAGAGATCCAGCCAGACTATCTCAGACACTCCTGTAGAAAACTGATCTATCAGCAATTATCTGTCTATAAATCCCTGTGTGCCCTGGTTTCATAGCCCAGCACTCAGAGTGAGAGCAAGAACATTCACCTGTTTATTGGAGTTGTTCATATATGCTCAAACTCAACTCCTTGCAGTCTGCTTCTAAAATTAGGCATCGGAACAAATGCCATTCCTGCCTCTGATGGGTTTGTTTGTTTTCTTATCTCACAGGTCAAGGGGACATCCTCCACTCCTGCTTCCTGACCCCCACATACTACCTGAAAAAAACAACAACAACAACAAAACTCGGGCTTCTTATCAGACACCAAGTTTCCTCATTGAGAGCTGTAACCCTCTTGTGACCAAGGAGAAGACCCAAGTGTGCTGGGCTTAGGGGGCAGAAAGCCTTTCAGGAACCAGTCACTAAATACAACCCAAGACCCAAATAAGTCTAAGGTTTGATTCAATCTCGCTTCTCATTCTTCTACTAATGGACCTTGAGAGCTTACCTGAAACTTCTGGATGGGGAGCCAGCCATGCGTGTACCTACAGCAAAGAATGATATTGCTTTTTCTAGAAAGATGGTCATCTCAACCCAATAAGCAGCTTCAAGAGGTCTGGGCTGTGAGGAAGACTGGCCAGACCATCCAGGGAACCTGATGGGCACCCAACACAGGGACAAGAGTAGCAGTTGCCTGGCTCTGCATCTGCATCATTCCCAAGGGAATAGCAACACCATAGTTTCATTTTGGCCCCTAAAGCAAGACAGTCAGTTCTATGAATGTCTCATACTTATTCTGTATTTCTTGTCAAAATCAGCCCACCCCCAGTAAATATATACCCCTTGATAGTCATGACACGCCTGTAGGGTAGCCATTGATAATCAATAGATGGGGACTGGAGACAAATAAGGTTGTCTGAATACTACTTCAAAGTTTAATGAATTCATTAACTAGGTGAATAGCAAGGGGATGATCTGGCTCTTAACCTCAAAACAAACAGTTTGGAAACATGACATGTAGACTGGTAGAAGGTAGCATCTCCTTTCCTTAGGGTACTAGGAATATTCCGTTTCAACCCAGTGTTCTCAATTTCACATAATTCCTACCTCCATGAAGATATATCATGCTTAGGTCAGATCATGATATGATCTCAATATCCAATAGGTTGCAAAAAAAAGGAGACATAAGAATCCCTTGCAAAATGAAGGAAACAATTTCTAAACATAGAATGAGTAAGGATCATCAAACTAAGGCACGAGTAAATATTCAAAAGTAACTGGTATTTATTGACTGTTGTGAGTTAAGCATTGTGCAAACACTCTATATAAAACATCCCACCTAAATATGTTCATTTCAACCTCCAATAGCTTAGCTTTTTGCATATTATCAATCTCATAGAGTTTTAGTCCCAGATACTTTGTGAGATAGTCCATGAATAGAAATGGGGAAATACACACCCAATGGATTATTCCCTTCTTCTCTTTAGAAAATATAGAATGTAAGAGCTCTCAACTCTGTGTAAGTTATTTTTAAATAAACACAACATTTATGAAAAGGAGAGGGACTGAACACCTGGGGCGGGGGCTCAGTCAGTTAAGCTTCCAACTTACAGCTCAGGTCATGATGTCAGGATTGTGAGATCAAGCCCTGCATCAGACTCCATGCTCAGCAGAGTCTGCTTGAGGATTCTCTCTCTCCCTCTTCCTGTACCCACCCCTCCCTCAGCTTTGCTTGCACAGTCTCTCTCTCTCAAATAAACAAATAAATGAATCTTAAAAAAAGAAAGAAAGAGAGAGAGAGAGAAAGGAAGATAAAGGAGAGGGACAATAAAATTTCTGTAACATCTCTAAGGCTAATGGCACCAGAGCTTTTCAGAATAATGTTTACAAGCATTTAACACTCTGCAAATGTACAATCGGAACTATTTTAATATGACTCATTAGACTGATGGGCTCCTCTTAAGAGGAGACAATCTATGGATTATTTGAAGTGTGCATGCAGAGTTTGATCCGGCTGTGGGCAGACAGCTCAGATGAGAGTAGCTGAGGCCAAATACCAATTGTTTGTTGTTTTTCTGTTTTGTTTCTAACACCAGACAGTAAGTGGCTCAGAGTACACCATGCCCTTGTCAAGTCAAAAAACAACACTTCATTTGTAAGACACTAGAGTATTTTGCATAAGTCTGGAAAAGAGTTTCTTAATGGAAAATCTATTTTAGTCAATTAAAAGATACACTTTGATATTTGCCTGTTTTCTCATCAGCTTCCCCAAGTGAGGGGATGTATTGACCCCACTTAAAGTGTTTATAGCTAATATAACAGATACCCTGTGTTAAGCACCTGCCATGTTTTAGATCATTAACTCACTTAATTCTTCACAGTCTAATCTTACGAAGTAGTGGCATCTCCCCCACCCACCCTGGCCCCATTTTAGAGATGAGGAAACAGAGGCTCAACGAATTTAAGGAACTTGGCCAAAAGCTCCCAGACAGAAAGTTGCAGAGCTGGAATCCTCATTTATTTTGGTTCCCAGGCCCATCCTCAAACTGGGGAGGACTACCGTCCGTGGAGATACCTGTTAGTTCTTCGGGGCCAACACAGTTACAGAGCAGAACACAGGAGGTCTGAGTGTGCATCTGGACATCGAGTTACTTGTACCCTGGCCGAGCTGCCTGGGGTTTGCTGGGCCAGAAAGAAGCACCCTCCTTCACTGGACAGTGGGGTTCATGGTAGAATGAAAGGAGTGAGCAGAACAACCAGCTAGAGAGACGCAATGCTCATACTCTTGGAGCAGCTTGCAATCTCCTCCTCCATTTCTGAGCACTAGCAGCCACCACCACCACTAACCCACCAGGACCACTGCCACCAGCACTGGGGAAGTGCCAACTTCCCACTAACTAACCTCACCAGGACCACAGCACCAGCACCACCAGCTCACCTCCCCTGCCCTTTGTCTCTTTTGTTCACTCATCCTTTGTGAGGGTTTTTTCCCCTTTGCCTTCTCCCTTGGCTGTCTCCCACTCACCAAAAGGCAGGAAGGTTCTTAACCCAGCAGAGAAGAAAAGAAATCATTGTTTCTTGTGTAACTCCCACTCAATCCTTGGTAGGGCTGTAGAACTAAACTATGACGCTTCTCATATACCTACATTGTGTTTTCTAAAGTTACCACACTAGTGAGACATAA